>JAIUND010000690.1:0-57273 GCA_034699125.1 Gisinianus flammeolus
CTTTTCAACCCATCAAAATTAAACAGTTGATGGACAAAAAAATTCTGCATTTTTTAATATAAAAATATCATTTTTGATCTAAAGTACAGTTAGGCCATTTGTAAAATACTCATCTCGGCGCATAAGTCCTTTTCACAATAACCCAATGTCCCCTATATGCCGAATTCAAAATGCACAATGCCGCGTTTGTGTCTTTTTCTAAATACTCCACTGAGCACATAGGACCTTTTAAAATTAACCATTTCGGCTATAGCGCTTTTTGGAGGTTCACGAACGATTTCTCTCATGAGGATGAAGCCGCTGCGACGACACACAGTGCTACAGTCCCAAAATAAAAACGAAGTACTCGAGTGATTTCCGCCGAGTCAAGGATAGCGAAAAATTATCTTTAAATACCGAAATACAGTAAAAAGCGCTTTCAAAATTTCGGTTTTTAAGGGCATCCGCACGTTTCCGCAGCCAATTATTGTTGATTTGTAAACTTAATTTTGTGTTTTAGCTATGAGTGAAGACTGTTTGAATCGAGTCGAGTGGAGAAGCTCAGTATTTAAATTAAAAGATTTTAGTCCATGCATTTGCATATCTATTTTAATTATTTTTTAATAGTAGGAATGTTTTAAATTCCAAAATATTGCACTGACATGTGCTCTACGGGCTGTTACATTTGGCCATGTATTTGGTTTTGCAAAGTTTAAATGTCCATTTATAAATCCTACTTCGTTTTTCTTCATCCACTGTAGCAGTGTGCGACAGAGGATGAAAAGAAGAATTATGTAATAATAAAATAATCATTTGAAATGAATTAAGTATGTACAAAATGCTCAACTGCTCGAATTACGTCAAGAAGAAGACTTTCTTGTTTATCTTCAAACAAAAGACGAAAAAGCGAGCGAACGAGAAGAAACTTGCACAAATGTTCTTTCCATGTTGTTGTAGTTGTTGTTGTCATTGACATTTGCTCTCTTTACAACGGGAATGTGAATGTGAATGTGAGCTCTCGTTGCAAGCAGGACGGAAGTGAATAGAAGTGGGTTCATGTCGCATCGATACGCATAAAAAAATATGGGAACAATATCCAAGTCAACTGACAATCATCCCTCGTTTACTGTCTACAGACAAAATTTGAATGTGACATCACATGCAGTACATCATCGTCATCGTCATCGTTGTGTATAAAAATACGGGGAATATCTCAGTGTCCAAATTTGTATGTTCTGTTTGGTTTGAATCTGGAATATCAAAATATCAACTCCACAGTTGGTACGATACAGACGAAGGAGGATTTTCAAAGATGTTTCAGGAAACGAGCGGATAGAATTCCATTCCATCGAGTTTCATGTGAACCTGAATTTACATTTACAATACATACTGCATTCGGAATTGCGAATTGGGACTTTGAACTTTATGCCCATTTTATGTACGAGAGATTGGGATTGCCAATCCAAAGGAATAAAATAAAATACTTATTCGAATAACTGTTGTGATGATTAAGTAATTATTAATGTTTCAATTGAGATGGAATTAAGGTGGAGAATAATAATAATCGCGACAAATGATTTGGACGATCCATCCGGAAGTGAAGGGAACATCATCATAAGATACATATTCTATCGTATGTAATGTACATAAGATTCACATCTACAGAATTGAAGCAATCGAGAGTGAAGGTGCTCAAAGACTCAAAGGAAGCTCACGTACACAAACAAACAAACAAATATACAGAGTATCTACATCTACATACACATAAATATGTACCTACAGTGTGCAGTATTGTATGGTAATAATACTCATCCGTACATATGGGCTTCAATGAGGTTTATTATGCTCTTTCTACGAGTTCGATTACCTGCCAGCTAAGATAATTCACTCTCGCCCTCAGTTTTTGTACTATCCGTAATTTCTGTATGTATGACAGGCAATGCAAGTATGGACATACAATAAAAGTAGTGTAAAAAGTGTGTTTTGCTCTCGCGAGTATTGGTGTAATGTAGATTAGTCAGGTAATTGTTGGTTGGGAAGTGGAATGAGTTGGATTGTTGGATTATTGGACGGACGGATGTCCACCTTCCCATGTCACTTTCACATATCCGCACACAAATGTGAAATGCGTCTACATTCTAAAATTTAGAATCTAAATAGGCCAAAGCAGGCCAACGCAGCAAATGCTCGCAATATTCCACTTCATGCACGCATATCTCGATTTCATATTCGGACTTTGATTGTACACACGGAAAATTATGATGACTCCTCGAGCGAGTTGACGACGAGCAATGAATCCAATCCCAATTCTAACTGCAACCAAAGCTCTGGCATTTATATTTTCCGTGGTTGGTGTTCTCTCTCTCTCTCTCTCTCTCTCTCTCTTAATCACTAATCACCACGCTGCTGCTGATACTCACAATCACAATGTTCCGAAATAGTTCATGACAATAAAACGATTAAATAAGGATTCATTCGTGTTATTATAACCCAGAAATAATAAACAGAGAGAGATATTTTGAATATGCTCTGACCCATATAAACATAAACATAAACCCAAACTGCCCAATTCCAATTCCAATACAAATAGAATTGAGCGTTTCTAATCTTTGGAATCTCTGTTTGTGATGTGAGTTTTCTGTACAGGCACTTTTCTTAACTTTTGTCTTCGGGGTGAAAAGGAAAAGTTGCTGAAGGAAAATAGAGAGAGAGAGAGATTTTCCATGGCATGAATAAAATAGTCTTTATTTGCGATTCATTTATTTATTACATTTTGTTCTGGCGGTGATAAATTCCTACAAATTTGTGCAATGATTTTAATGTTACGAATATCAATATCCATTTCAGTCAATGCCAATATGTATCCACAAATCCACATGCACGCAGATGAATTATAAATAAATCGTCGATTTCTCCACGCGCCTAATTATTGACAGAGACTAAATAACTGGGATGATCGAGATCAAGAGGGATTGGAAATTACTAAATTATTGGTGCCACGAATTATTAATTACATGTTATAATTTATCTGCGTGTTTTCGTGAGCGAGCGACTGCGAAATAGTGGATTTGAAGTTTGAACTTTGATGGATCATCTTTGTCCCTTCGCCTTCGCTCGTCCTCGTCCTTACTCAATCCTCAATCCCTGACAATTATTTAATAATGATGGAATTCAGAGAGAGCGAGGAAATGCCAGCAGTAAATACTAAATAGTAAATAGTAAATAGTTGCCAATGTGGACTACGCAACAAAAATCCCGACCGACCGACCGACCGACCAACCAGTCGTGTTTGTTGTAACTAAAATAAATAACTAATAAATCGTTGCTCCTCGGTCGTGTCTGTCTGTCTGTAAAAGGATTGTGCAAACTGAAAAGGGTTCGCTGGTTGATCTTATTGATCGTCGCGCAAACTTGTGGATCCGATCAGATCACAAATGTACACTTTGTAAACGAGTGCTCACGATGTGACTCGTCCAAGAAAAGTCAAAGTATACATTTTATAATAATATGAACGGCATGCAGTAATAATAATAATAATAATAATAATAATAATGATGATAATCTTTTGGGCATACTCGTTCATTTCTTGATTCATTTTTCAATGCTCAGTTTAGGCTGTGAATGGATGGATTGGATTGGATTGGATGGTTGGATGAGATGAGGACGTTGAGAAGATGCTTTGAAATCTGAATGCTCCATCCCCAGTAATCCACACGACGACGACGACATACAGATTGAAAATTGAAATGTAAACTCAATAAAGATTCCCTTTGTGTACCTTTGAGCTTTTATTCACTATATCTGTACTATACCTTTTCTTATGGCTCATTTATACTCCAATTCTCTATTCTTCACTGTCCATTGTCAACGCTGAGCTGAGCTGAGCTGACACTTGAAGACTCAAATCTCCACCGCCCAATATTCAGTCTGTCCGTCCGGCCGCGTGCAGATAATGCGACTACAATTTCGCCGAATGGTTCAGTTTGTCCATTTACAGATAGTCACTTCTCTTCTTCTATCCGTGGTCGTCATCACGTAAAAACCATTTCCCCATTCTCTCTCATTCACTCGATCATTATAAATAAATGATGGTGGAATGATGATGGGCCCATTGGGATGATGCTAATATCTGGCGATGGCACAAAGCAACCTACAACGGAGGATTACAGAGAAAAAGTTACGATCATGATGAGTTGCTCGGTCGGTCGGTCGGTCTGTTGGTCAGTTGTTCTCTCGTTGTCGTAATTGAAAAAAAATGTGAGTGAAGCGTTTTGGGTTTGCAGAAAGTCAGAAAAAGAAATAGAAACAGAGTAATAAGAAAGAAATGGAGTCGTTTTTTGTTGTTGTGGATTGTGATGGATGTGAGCAGAAAGTGCAGAAAGTATGTATGGATGGATGGGGAAGGGATGGGAAGAAATGAAATGGGATGGATCAGATGAATGAATGAGGGTTATTGTATCACTCACCCATTGTCGTCCTCTTCTACTTCTCTATCCCTACTATTATCTACATAAATATATCGTACTATGTGGATTGGATGACTCTATAATATAATATAATATAATATAAGATCCACGTTGGCAAACTTTCTCAACTTGATTCCATGTGTTTTGTCTTGGTTTGGCTTTGAGCTGAAGTGTAGAAAATGTGCTGTGCTGTGCTGTACTTCCATTCATGTACATATTTAAACTCACAATCAGTCAAGTTGCCTCTCTACTCTCTACTACACTGTAGTCTGTACTCTGTACTCTGTCTACATAGATAATGTCATGGTACTTGGTACATGGTACTTACTCTTACACACACTAACTCTCTCACTCTCTTCACCATGGCAAATCCTTCTATGCATTTTGCACATTTCAAACGTCAACAAATAACTACAATGGGAACGAACGAACGAACGGACGGACGGACATGCTATATGTACACACACACACACGATATAGGTACATAACTACATACATACATACATGGGAACCTCCAACCTGTATAGGTATACAAAATACTACGAGCACATTATTGCCGTATTGTAAATGCATGGAATGGCTATGAATGTGTGTGTATGTGCTTGGGGATTTTACGTCGTGTTTTTCGATCTCGTTGAACTGAGTACAAGGTAGTTATAGTAGTTGGTGTTAGTACATAGTAGTAGTGCATGTGCATGCAATTCCTGGCTTAAAAAAAGGAAAAAAAATTGACAGACTTTTGCTTTCCGTTCCTCCTTGCTTGTCGTTTGTTGTGGTCTCCTCTCTTTTACGTTTAACTTCTCCTTCCTTCCTTCCATCTCACTCTCCTCATTTCAGTTTCATTTTCCTTTGCATCCCTCCCAGTCATCCTATACCTATACATCCTACATCCACACACAAACGCACCAACACCTCACCAAAAGTCATTCAGAAGAGATTCTGTCAAAACGAGACGACGACCTGAGGATTAATTAAGGATTAATTAATCATCTATTTATTTATTTATTTATTGAAATATTCATTCTTGTGTCTGTGTTTTGTGTGTGAACGAGTGAACGAGTGACAGTGAGTTTGGTGTGTGTGAACAAAAACGTTGAGTGTTATAAATTTGCAATGAGCAGTCGCAAAAGTTGTTGTAATTCAAATGGCAGCACGAGCAATTAGTGATAACGGTCAAGTCCAAGACGTTTAAGAAGCCAAATAATACGAGTTGCGAGTGTTGGGGAAAGGATCGATTCGATTCGATTCGATTGCATACAGATTAATTGGCATTTAATTGGATATTTCTTCATATTTTGATATTAATTGAAGTGGAGTGAACTATTCGATTCGATTCGACTGTTTGATCATGAAGTGGTTTTTTTGTGGACGGGGTCCTGTCACCATCGTCACGTGGTCCTGTTTAATTCAATTTCATTTGTTGTGGGTCATTCAAGCCCGACCCGAGAATTTACATCATCAACAACAACACTTTGCACAAATCCATCTTGATCAACAAGATTTTATTAATATTAATGCGAGTAGTCTGAATCCACGGCAGAAATTGCCAGAGACTCTCGTCGCCGATGTCGACTATTTCGACAAAGTCAACTTGGAATCTCAGTTGGGTAATCCACGATTTGTTGATTTGCAAATTAAATGCCTCATTTACTCGGGACCATGTGACCTCTTTGGGAAAAAAGCCAAGTGTAAGTTGTCTTCGTCGGTCATTTAATTTGTATCTAATCTAGATTATTACCAAAGTCCATCAAGTTGCATCGATATTGAATCAATTGAATGACATTTAATATGCATAAATCCCTTGTAAATCCATTCACGATCTCGTTTCAAATTCCACACCATCCGAGCTCACTATTTTCTGTAACTGTGATTGGCTGATTGGCCTACAGAATCAAAAGCAATTATTTCATAGTCACATGTCAACTTCTTCAACTCTCTTCATTATCTATTTTATTTTATTTTTGCAACTTTCTTTGAATTTTATTCTTTCCATTATAAATTTTCTTCAAGTGTTGATAAACTCATGACACAATCCATAAAAATCATTCGCCAAAAAAAAATGTTCCTTCGCTCAATTAGTTTTTTGTACTGCGCACTGATAAAAAAAAGTAGATTTTTGGCTTCCTTCTTCCACCTACTCAAAGTACTCAAACGCAATTCAATCGAACAAGTTGCTTCTTAATGAAACCCCACATGATTCACAATTTGCAGGCAATTTCCTTTTTGTGTCTGCCTAAAAAACGACAAGGGAATTGAAGAGGTGAAATGAATGAATGAAAAATGTGCGTGGACTTGAAAGTTTTTTTTGGCAAATTTGGATTGTCGCAAATGACCGGCAAAATTCTCGATTCCCACATTTGTAAAAAAAGTGGAGTGTGGAGCTCGTGCAGATCTTTTGCGATAGCCAACACTAATTTTTAATTAAAACGAAAACCCAAATGTAAAGCCGGGATTTCTCTGTACAATCTCAACACTATCTCGTATTTAAGACATTTAAGACAGTATGTAGGAAACAGGCAAACATTTTAGCAAGAAAAGAAAGTAAAAAAATAATAAACCGTTGGTCGAGTTGTCACTCGAAAAAAAACAAGTATTTGCCTATTTTCCAGCAACTGAACGCAACGGCCAACGGGAAAGACGCAAAGATTCAATTCCTTTAGATTAGAAACTCCGTGTGAAAAAGACAGCGCAGCGGTTTTGTACAAAGTTTTTTGTTGTCAACACACTGGGAAAAGCTCAGAACGGAATCATTACTCAAGACGCTGAAGAGCAGAATCCGCACTAATTAACTGTAAAAGTTGAGTCACGAGGACCGTGAACGGAATTTAAGGGAAAAGTCTCCCCACAAATCTTGGCAAAAAGTTTTTTTAATCATCATCATTATTACAGAAGAAGATTTGAATCGTTAGGGAGGGAATTATGAGGTCTTAAAATTGATAAAATTCCGGTTGATTAATCTTGAAGATTTGATGGAGGGTTTCTTCTTTCTTTTTCCTCTTCCTCTTTCTCTCGTCCAAAATTGACATATGCATTTTGTTTTGTTTTGTGTATTTTTTCCAGCACTATTACCGTCCGTCATTCTGGACAATTGTCGTCTCTGTTCGGACTCGCAAAGAAATAAATTGAGTCGTGTGGTGGTTCACATGCAACAAAATTATCCAGCGGCGTGGAGGGATGCCCTCGTCAAATTTGGTAGTTCCCCCAAATTCATTACAGCTGGCCAAGCTGCTCCGTCCGTCGCTCTCTTTGGGAAAAAACAGTATGAAAACCCATCGACGACGACGAGTCAATCCCAACAAGAACATTATCTTCATCATCATCATCATCATCAGCAGCATCCGAATCATCATCACTATCCCTCCATTTACATTGCTCTCCCACAAACGACGATGATGATCCCCGTTTTGATGCAACCACAATCCGCGGTGGAAGCAGAAACGGCTTCATTTGGATTGGAACATTTGTATGAATCGAGTCCAGCACCGGATTTGATTCCAGCCGTCGAGTCCCCAACGCCGCCAATGAACCCCACAGCCAGTCCATACGGCTACGAATTCACTTCCTCCTCCCAACCGCCCTCCACTTCCGTCGTTGAGTCCACCATCCAAGTCAAACCCACCACCATTCAACCATAATAATTAATAATAATAATAATAATAATACCCGCCCCAATTAAGGGTTACTTATTATTAAACAAGCAAACAAACTCATATAGCACCTATACCATTTCTATTTTGTATTTTTTTTTGTACCCCGTTCGTTATTTTATTTACAAAATAGAGGATTGTCTGCCGTCATTCCAATTCCAATTCCAATTCCAATGATGGGGAAATCCAGAAATAGTCGCAAATCAAACTCAAAGACCAAATTTCTATGACCAATATTTTAAATGTATAAACTTTGATGATTCGTTTTTTGTTTGTAATCAAGTTTTAGATTCGAATGTCCTACATTTTACGAGTACACAACAGAAAATCCACCATTTAGATTTCTCATATGTTTTCCGTTGTGGACTCGTTCATTTATTGTACCTACAAAAGTTATCTCAATTATTATTAGTACGTAGTGATTAGTTAATTAATTAAATAATTAGTGATTGTAAGCCCAACGCACTCGCACGCACGCACGCACGCACCCACCCACACTCACTAATGATAATTATTATTTTTGTATAAAAGTGTTCTTCTAAGTCAAATGAGTGAGTTGATGATGCGGGGGAAGAGAAAAATGATGATGAGCGCCCGGCCATTTAATCATTAATGGCCGGTCGGCGGTCGGTCCCTACGATATGTTTTGTTCCTCTACATAGTTATGTGAAAATATTTAATTATGTGTATATGCCCACGTTTTTTCTGAAAATCTCTCATTTCTCAGACATGTATGCAGATTGGAGATGGTGGTAAAAAGGACTCGAACTCGAAGAATGTTCTCCAAATACAGATAATAATAATAATAATTTGTGATTTCATGTTCCCGCACACATTTCATTTAATTTACGATATCATTTAGAATCCTTATTCCAAATGAAATGAACCACAAATACTGAATATTTAGCCAGTTTAGAATTTTTCAGCACAACTCACACGCTTTTCCTCGGAACAAAAACAAAATAATGTTTTCCGTCGTTTTTTTCCTGTATCTGTGCGTATCTTTTTAATGATGGTGACTTGACTTTTCGTCAGATTGTGCGATTGAAAAGAGAGCTCGTCATCTCTTTTTAACAATTTCGAGAAGGGGGAGAAAAAAACGATTTGGGTGAAAAGTGTAGAGAGACATTCTGTATGACTTTTTAATGTCTCCTCCATCCATTCATTCATTTGTCCTAATCGTATCTGTGTATCTGTGTACCATGTGTGCGTTTCTGTTTTCTGTACTAGTGTGTTGTGTTTCATTTTTTTTGTGTTTTTATGTTTGTGTTGTAAATTGTAAATTTTCGAGTAAATGTACATGAAGGAAAAAGTATGATGAATATGCCGTGTGAATTTTAATCGAGAAATCTTGCAACTTAATATTATTACAAGTGAGAACATTTTGTCTGCACAAAAAAAGCAATAAAAACAACGGTTGACATTTTAGCCTCAATCCATTTGCTTTTTTTTTTTTTTTTTTAAATATCAACAAAACGTCGTTCATATTTCATTGTGAACATTGAACAGAGCACAGCAACTCGTTAGATTGTGAGTATCTGTACGTGATATGATATGACATGACTCTCCTTAAATTCATCATTCATCCCCTTAGTGGTCATTCACTCAAATTAAAACACTCATTTCATTTTACAATTCAAAAAGCGCATGGTTTAAACTACGGAATACTGCTGAATATTACTGAATAAAATATTTTAGCTCCGAGTCCTTTACATTCAGATCCCAATGGATGATTTTTACACATTCATTATTTCATCAAAAAAGAAAAAAATGAGTCAAAAAGAAAAACTTTCTCGTCATCGACGTGGAAATGGAATGAGAAAAACATAAACAAATTGCAAGAATTTCCGCAGTTGCCAGTTGGAATTCATTTCCCTAAAAATCGAAATACGAAGTACAATTTTAGAAATTGCATGTGGACTTTTGATGACTTGAACAAAGTAAACAAAAACGTAAATCCCTGCTGAATTCCAACGCTCACCTTCGACGACGTGGAGAAATCTACAGTTTGATCGTAAATCCAAAGTAAACAAGGATAAAAGATATTAAAATGTATGATTTTTGAATTAAAGTCATAAAGGCACAAGTAATTTGCAAATTTGTAGTTCTGCTTGGTGCACAGGTTAAATCCACATTTGATTCGACTCTACATTGAATGCAATGAAAATCTACCACCGGCACCACGACCAACCAACAACTCAACAATTTAACCATGCAACAACTACACGTAACCAAATAATAAGATACCCAAAAAAATCGAGTTGTTTCATATCATTTCCATCTTATCTTTTATAAATTATATAACGATTAAGTAATTATTCCTAATGCGCACTAACAATAAAATTACTCCTTAAGGTTGCGATTGCAAGCAATAACAATTAGATTTTTATTTAAAAAATCGTTTCTGCGTAAACTCTGTAAACACAGGATGAAAAGGGAAGGGAAAAAAGTATGTGTTCAAAATGTTCAAATAGTGGAATGAATTAATAAAGATAATACTGAGTCACATCACATGAGATAATCGAGTGGCAGTAATCACTTTTTTCTGTTCCTCATGTTCCTCCTTTTATTAATTGAACTACCGACGAATGGGAATCCCAATGATGATGTTTTAAATATGATCTGATGTGATCATTAGAAATTGAAATTGAAAACGAGCAGTGGAGGAAAACAGTAATGGAGTACGTGGAAGGGAAAAAGGAAACCAACAAATAAGCAAACAAGTGAGTGAGTGAGTGAGTGGGGAGATGTTCAATATAGGAATAAAATAAAACTACAAGATTGGAATGGATATACGAAAATGAATATCCTTCTACCTCTTTCTTTCTCTCCCTCTCTCTCTGTCTGTCTGTCTGTCACTCTCCAATTCCATAATAACCAAATCATAATAAAAGAGGAGAAACCACTAAAAGAGCCACAACGTTCAGGTGAGTGAATGAATCAAGTCAATATGAAGCACAATCGGACAATGTAGCGCAGCTCTGCAGATATAGCTTTTGTCTTGTTGTACATTTTTTATTTACAACTTCCACTTTCGCCAGAGCGAATCAATTGGAATTGGGATTGGGGAGAGTGCGGAGAGTGAGGAGAGTGGGGAGGGAGAATTGGGGGGGGGGGGTGTTTATATATTGAATAACGGTAGGTAGATAGATGTAGAACATCAAGTCAAGTGAATACATGTGGATTCCAAATCTCTTATTGTTTACACACACACACACACACATGCACATTCATTCCCACAGATTGCATGCACCTCCAACTGACTTTTTAGTTTTTGTTTTGGATTCGATTCCCTTTTTATCTCTGGTTTGTTTTCGCTTTTAGCGTTTGTAAATGTAGACGACGACGAAGAGAACATGCTCACAATTCGCATTGTATCTACATCTACATGATACCTACATGAATGCAGTATTCTAAGACAGAGGTGTTAAATAATAAATCAGAAACTCGACTGGCTTCACTCAACTCGGTCAGCCAGCAGTGCAGAATGTGCAGAGTGTGTAGATAATAGAGCAAGGAATAAGATCAATTCGTTCTCGTTTTCATTTCCACATATTGGTCAATAGGCTTTCTTATCCCATTTTCATTTCTGCTTCTTTCCTTCCTTTCGTCCTTTCCTCTTCCCATTTCTCTCTTTCCAACTCTGTTATGTTATGAGTTTATGAGGTTATGAGGCGGCATGGCAGGAGCAGTCAGCCTCCGTAAATGCTCGAGTGCCGTTACACTTTACACTTACACTTACTGTTCACACAACACTCACATTTCGCTTGCTTGCGGGGAAATTCATTGGCGATCAATGACCTACTGCATTTTTTCACATGATGCATCAACCATGGACAGACGATAGACGACAGACGACAGACGACAGACACAAATTCTGCCAGTAATACAATACGAATAATCGCATAATCTCATCCCATTCAGATTTTCCATGTCCAACTGTAATCAATTTCATTTCCATTTAACGATTAACATTTCACTCCAGCCGTGTCTGCCTGACCCACTGAAAACTGTGTACCTACAATAATTAATACAAACAATTCATTCATTCATTCATTCATCATTTAAAATCGGGTGACCATTCCATTTTGCATTCACTCCTCTCTTTGATACCTCCATTATTTAAACACAATGGTGGAATCGTTGGCTGAACTGAAAGTATTACGTAATTTGTTGACAGTTGACGCTGGTCAACATATATGTAACTGATCCTTCTAGCAGGCGATTAACCCGGTGCCTGTTTATGACTCAATTCGATGATTGAAATGTTGACTGGACTTGGGAACGAATCAAATGGTCTGCGTTTGTGACGTTTGTGTATGCAATGATGTGATTACATTTTATTGTATGTAATCGTCGATTTGCAGTGCACGCACTTGAATATATTTACAAAAAAACAATATGAAAATGTATTCTGTATTCTTCGAGTTCCATCAATTTTTCTCAAATTTGGAGTTGGACAAAGTCAATGGATTGCAATTTGGAACGCAACAATCCTACTCGCATGAGAATGAGAATGGGAATGATGTTGCAACTGTAAGCATTGGGGTCCATCCATAAAGTCGTCACGCTGCTAGGGGTATAGGGTGGGTCACGAATTGGTCACGCGTTATATGCTTTAACATAGCGTTACGTAACGAAAAAGGGTATGGGGTGGTCAAAAATTTGGATTTTTAGCGTGACGACCTTTATGGATGGACCCTTGCATTGAATGGCCTGTATGTATTTAGTCGTCTCGTACATATCTGCAGGCAGAGGGAGAGCTTTTGCTTTTGTTTTTGCACATGTATTGACGACATGGACAAGTAACTTGTGCTTCGTTCGAAATTCGAACCTGACCTTTAATTATGGCTGCTCGATCGCAGTCGTCAATCGTCGTCAGTCATTGTTGTGAAACATTCACTTTCAATTGCAGTCCATAGAGAAAAAGGTCAGCAGAATCTCGTCCGTTCGTTATCTCCTCGAACACTTGGAGAATTTAATTTACAGTGTACATACTCGTTTACTCTCACCAGCCTACTTTAATATTAATGTGCTCACACTAATTCGTGGTTCTTTGTACGCTGTAGCTGAACTTTGTGCTCTGTACGATACAAATGCTGTTCATTTCATGCCAGCCCACATGTGCTCACTCATCACTAAGGACTGCATGTTGACAATGAAACCAAGAAATCTTACGCAAGACGATAATAATCATAAAAGAAGATCACGCGAACATATCACTTTAACTTTTTAACGATAAAAACGTTTAGTTGTCATTCCCTCTCTGCATTCTCTATCTACATTATTCCATTTGCTCAGCTCTATCATAATTACAGTCAATCTCTCTCATGACGAACAATGATAAAATAAATCTCGTCCTTTATCCCCTTTATGACGCCCCCTTTCAAGTTTGAACTTTAACATTCCCATTAGCAAATGGCAAATGGCAAATGGCAAACGGCAAATGGCAAATGGCTGTTCTCCAAAACATGTGGCTGGCTACACTGATGGAGAACTCAAATGGCACTATTTACATTTACAATCGTGCTGCTGGTGACTTTTGGTCGTCACCTACAGCAAAATATGAGACACCTGACATGAATTATTGTCATGTTTCCATATTCTCCCATTTTCAAATGTATTTAAATAAATTCTACGAATTCAAAAATTGTTTTTTGTTTTTCGCTGTGGACTCTTTTGTTAGAGTAAAGTGATGGCAATGGCGATGGCGGAGTCTGCTCTCCATTATTCATTCATTCGTTCAGACTTGAGAGACGTCAAAACCTCTGTAAATTACAAGCACAACGACAGTAAAGCATTTCGAAATGCTGTTACAATTTATACCTATATAGTTCGTATTTGCATGGAGGGATCGTGACGTGAGAGAGAGAAAGAGAGAGAGAGAGAAGGTCGTATGGGTTAATGGACGCACTTCTTCTTTAATTCCATTCTAATCTAATTTAACTTGGCGCACGTGATTGACTTGACCTCTTCTCTGGCAAATAATTCAAATAATTCAACTAATTTCAAATTTTTTAGGGAATTTCACAACATTGTTTGGATGGAGAAAAAAACAGAAAGAGAACACAAAACAAAAGTAAAAGAAATGCTTTCGTGGCTTAAGTTTGTTGTCTTTGTTGTTATTTTTCCTCTACTCCGCAATTATATCGGGATATAATTAAGCAAATAAGCAGAGACAAACCACTTGCGTTCATTTCCTCTTGCAAATCCCAAGATATTTCTTTGTGACGACGCACGCATTTATTCTGGGCACTCTCAAGCACCGAAAACTGACTAATTAATGTGCAAGTTGGAGAGTCGTCGCTGGGAGTATTCAATTTCAATTTCAATAGTCATGAATACTTGTTTTTATTTTCTATCCAGATCCAGATGAATTCGATGTGTTTCAACTCCGATCCAAACCAGACATAGAATATTTTTTCATCAACTACTTTTAATTTGCTAAAAATCATATCGTGAATGAATAATGGAGGATTCGGGAGTTGAATAAACAATTTCCCGTCAAGTACAAAAGTTGACTTCCACTTTTTACATGGATGAATGAAATAAATTGAATTTATTTCATTCAAACGAGCTCAAAGGATCTCGCGGAGTTGATCCAAGAAAAATGAGAGCACATATACACAAAGAGAACGACAAAACTTTTGCACATGGAAATTGGAGAGAGACATAAAGACATGCAGATATCTGTAAAAACACAAAAAGACAAAAACCACAGATGGAAATTGGGACGACCAATTTTTGTCGTTCCTTTCTGATCATTTCCAAATTTTGATTGGAGGGAATGTGAATATGATTTGTAAACGTTGAACTATTTTGCATTTTATATTTAGGCTGTTGAATATTTATTTGGCGACGATTTCATTGAATAATAATTTATGTATTAATTAATTAAATGAGGGAAGAAGGAGAGATGGAAAAAGCTGTGCGGGACCAACCGACCGACCGACCTGCGATCAAGCAGCTCAATTTAAGAGTTGCACAAAATTATAATGCATAATAATCTCAATACTCGCAATATGTAATTAAATGGACAAACTGAGGCAAAGCAATGTCAAGTGAGAGTGATTGATAATTGATATATAGAGTTTCAGCTAATGAGAGCGTCTCTCTCTCTTTCTCTCTCTCTCTCTCTCTCTGTACAACCATCATAAAAACCCATAGGCTACAGGGGCCTTTTGTCTTACAGGGAGACAGCTCCATCATATGTCATGTCATGATTCAATTCATGATGTCTGTCTGTGGTGTGCGAGAATAAAACCCAATGGAAAACCAAAATTGAAATGATGGATTTCGTAACTGCCTAAAATTGTGATGGTGGATAAAATACTTACTGCTCTGTTGTTGTTGCTGCTGCTGCTGTTGTTGTACCCTATAAGAAGTTTTATTGCTCCAAGTAATTAATGAAAGAGATTGTAAATTGTAAATTGTAACTCGTATCGTGCCTACATGCGAGCATGTATGAAAAGAGTTGAAAATTGTAAAGAGTTGTCTCATATCGTCATATCCATATCCAAATAGTTAGATAAGTGTAGGGAATATTGCAATTGTAATTGTATAATTGTATCGTAATTGTGAGGAGAACGCTCCAAAGAAAAGGACGATACAAAATATTGAGGTTGGAGTGGACAGTTGGACACCCCAAACTGAATCCCTGAATAAAATCCATCCGTCCGTCGGCTCCACGTCATCAAAATTCTATTCAATTGACTTTGAACTAAACGTGAAAAAGTAAAGTCAATAGAGAGGAGGGAAATACATAGGTAATTTGAGTGAGGGAGTGAGTGAGAGTGAGTTCATTTGACGTGTGTCAGACTGCATGTGTTCATTCATTCCATTCCAATACAAATAGACGGACACCCAATTCAAATAATAAAATCCTAATGAGACCCAGCGCTCGTTATTAAAACGTCATTCTTCGCAGGGAGCGTACGTATTTAGTATTTCGTATTTAGGTACGCCATCGTTCAAATTCACTTTCAGAATCTCTCGGCAACACAATAAAAGGAATCGACGTGCGTAAATCCAGACATCATATTTTTATAGCAATCAGATACAAACGTTTCTTCATTCATCATCCGTCCGTCCATTTCCATTTTCTCTCCACAATAAAGCCTGAGAATCCACTGCCATTAAGTTTTCACAAAAGTCGTCCTCTCCATAGATCTTCCTTTTACACAGACCGACATGATCAAATTCTAGATCGTTTTGGGGATTTCAAAGCAAATATTGTATAAAAGCTGTCGTTTATCCGACCACTTGTTCATTTGTTCAGTTTATTGGTGATAAATAATCCGTCTCAAAATGTTCGCAAGGAAATATTTGGAGAATGTGATTTTCATTTTGATCATGTTGAAAATGGCTATCCTTCCATTTCAATTATCTTTGGCTTCTCCAGTGGCCATCACTTCCGACGACACTTTAAACAGTTCTACGCAAATCCCTCCACAACTTGTTCAGGACACTTTAAATACTTCAACTCAAATCCCTTCGCAACTCGTTCTGGACACTTTAAACACTTCGACTCAAATCCCTTCGCAACTCGTGCTGGACACTTTAAATAATACTTCAACTCAAATCCCACCGCAACTCGTTCAGGACATCATAAAAATTTCTTCGGGTACGTTTTACAATTACTTTTTTTTTTACATGTATACAAAATAAAATACAAGGGAATTTGGTAGTAAGGATTTGATGGAGTTGATATGTGTGGACGAATGTAGGAGGGCGTGAAGAAGACATTCCTCCGGTTGTTGTGGTTCCGGTGCCCGCAGTGTCCCCAACTGGGAGTTCTCTCTTGGAGCGAGTTGACCTGGACAGTTATTTGAGGAACAAACGAGCGATGCAATTACAAATCAAATGTGTTGTGTACGATGGGAGTTGTGATATTGTGGGACGAGAGGTCAAGAAATATATTATCGTCGGTTTGACGGGGAAATGCGGACACTGTTCGAAGAGGATGACAACGGCGGTGGAAAAAGTTGTTTCCTACATCCAGGAAAACTATCCTCAGGTTTCACATTCAATACTTTCATTTTCATTTATCATCTATTTTATGCCTATTCAATATAACATTAATAAATTCGATATTCCAATTTGAAAATCCTTTTTCAATGTGGCTATATTAAATTAATGTTGTTTATATTGTGAAAATGTAATGATTTGTAGGCGTGGAAAGATGCCATTTACCGCTACCTCGTAGCTCCAGTGTTTGCCGACAAATACAAAACTGAAAATACTGAGACTACTACCATCAGTTCTTCTGCTGGGCCCAGCAGCAATGAAACCATGAGCAAAGGAATGGAATCTACATCTCAATCATCTCAATAAATAAATACAATTTTGTATAGAAACGTATTAAATGTTTAGGAATTCAGTACAAAATGAATGAAGATCATTATTAATTATTATTACGTTTCTTCAATTTTCTTCTCTGATTTTTTTGTTTTAAAAACTTGATGAAGATTTTTTAGACGTGAAACGCCCCATAGCTGTATATTATGACATTTTCTATATGTGAAATGGACATGTGTGTGAAATCAATGAAAGTGAAAGTATTAAAACATATAAATAAATATATACAAATCTTTTATATACGTATGTTTTTATTGATTCTCATTTCTCAAAATATGTTCCCACACACTGAGAGTTATTTTATTCCTCATTTTCATCTGCGTCGTCGAATTCATTCTGCTCGTCCGATATAAAAGGTGGAGGAGGAGGAGACGACGCATCATTTTCATGTTCTTGACCCTGTTCAAAAACCTGTTGAGTTTTCACCAGTTGAGCAGGCAACTTCCGTTTACATTTACAACAACATTTCTTCACGGGTTTCTCTTCTGGTTCCCTGCAACGTTTTATTTAAAATTTAAAAACTTTATCATTCAACAGAAATTCGGATTCGGATTCGGATCGTTCAAAAACAAAGAAGATTATTACGGTTCGGGTGGAGGAGTGTCTGATGGTGGTTTTGTAAATTCCAGGAGATCCGCAAGTGGTCCGAGATTTAGCCTGCGAACAGTTGCAGAAGGATCCGATTTTGGCATGTAAAATTCCTTTGATTTTGATTTTCGATAGCGAAGAATTTTGTCACGCTCCGCATCAATCAATTTCTTATGATCGTCATGATTTGTTTGTTTCAGACAAAAAAACTCAGCTGTATATTTAATCGGATCCTCGGGTTGTTCTTTGAATATTTTCCTAATATTAAACAAAAACGTGAGAAAACCTGGATGTCGTCGTTTGTCCAATGTTTTGCAAAAAAAGGAAAAAAAAAGAAATGAAATGAAAGTGTTACCGAAGAAGAGTTTCGATCATGGCGTCAATTTCTGGATGGTCGTTCATGTAAATATAATTTTCCCGTCGTACTTTCATCTGAAATTTTGAGATTTTCTTATTTTGGTTGAGTGTGAAAAAGGGAAAGGATGGGGGAAAACAGTGGGGATTCCATGAAACGAACCTTGAATTTTTCCAAGCACTGCTGCCGTTGGATGCCGATACTTTTGTAGTCGAAATTGGTCAGTCCGTAAGGGTTTGCATAGGCCGTATTATCAAAGTACTCGGACATGTTGTGTTTCATTCGAAGTAGAAAGTCAAAACGTTCATCTTCTTCCAAATTTGCACAAAAATCCGGACTCGGATCAAACGTTTCTGCCGTGTAGCTTTTCTCGTGGAAATCTTGAGGAACTCGAGATTTTGGGCACGAGTCCTCGCCTGCCATTTTAGGATCCAAAATCCTTCGCAACTCCATCTTGAAATTCCCTTGAAGCAACGACATTTTCTCTAAAATATTGTAAATTAATTATCATTTACAGCCCATCACACTTGGATTCATATTCATTTGCATCAGCTTTCAAAAAAGTTAAGAATTAGGCACCTAAATAAGAGTACGGAGAAGTGGATTGCTTTGGAAATCTTTATTAAATCCGAACTTTCAGTGGGACTTCGGCAACCTTCTTCGGGGAATCTGTCGATATTTTATATTGAATTGTTGAATTATCAGAAAACAAGAGTAAAGACTAAACGTAAATATGTAGTATAATATACTTTTTACCAATAATTACTGGAACATTTTAAATGTATTCAGTTAATTAACTATAATTACACTCTAACTTTTAATCATAATTTGAATCAGGGATTATTTGAAATTTGAATGTGGGATTGCTTGGAAACGTCTTTGTTTGCTATTTCGATGGAAGTTGTTTGCCATTTAAATGTAGATTGTGCTTGTTACTATGGGAAGTTAAAAAATTGTATCATTCTCTATTATATATTATGTGATGATTGTTGGCAATAAAATTTGTTCCACGCAAAACTGATACAATTATTTCATGTATCATTGACTTTGGTAAGTTGAATTTTTATACATACAAAACTTTAGACTCTAAAGTTTAGAGCTTTTTGTACTATATTATCCGATAATATTATTATGTATGTTTTAGCTTTTAGTAATTACAATATAGCATCTCAGAGGCTTTTTATAAAAAAAAGTCATGTGAACTTCATGGAGTTGGGAAAATTAATTTCCATGCGTATGAATGTTTTACTTTTATGTACCTAATTCCTCGCTATATATATATATATATATATATATATATATATATATACTTACTTCAAGTATAGTTTTAGTTTGTTTCCAATGCTTCACGTTACGTTTTCATTGCATTGAAGAGTTCTCGCTCATGATTGCATGTATAGTCTACATTTTTTAGAGGGTGGCCTTGAAAATCTTCTTTTTTTTATTATTACTTGTACCTATAGTATCTGTAGTTTCCACACACATTACTTATATATGTGCTCACATTTAATATTAAAAAGTATAGTTGCAACATCTATACTTTTTAGATTACTCTCGGCTCTGTCAGCCAGTCGGCGTCTCCAGTGCAAAAGTCAAATTAGATGGGGACTGAGAATCTGCTTTGAGCTCGAAGTGAACGCACATTTTTGGGTATTATTTATTGATTAAAACTCCAATTCATTTCAAGCATTTGAATATATTAGAATATTGATTATGGTGGAAACAGGGCCAAGGAAATACGATATTGTCATTTTCGGTGCAACGGGTTTTACGGGGAAATATGTAGTGGAGGAAATCGTGAGGCTAGTTACGCTCAAAAAATCTAAACCATTCACGTGGGCTGTAGCTGGTCGTTCTCGTAATAAATTGACTCGCGTTCTGAATGAAGTTTCGGGAAATTTAGGTACGTAAACAATTAATGACTATTTTAATTTTTAAAAAACTGATCGTGAGCAATGACCTGAGTTTGTGATTCTGTTTTAATTGTCAAAATGTATATAGGTCAAGATCTGAGTCAAGTGGGTCTCGTGGTTGCGGATGGATTTTTTAACAGAGAATTTTAACATAACGGGGGAAGGGGTTTCCCCTGGGGGCCAAGACAGAAAAAAGTGGCTCGGATAATTTTTGGGGGTACAAACTTAAATTCATTTTTTTAAATCATTTTTTAGTCATTTGTAGAAAACAAACTAAAGAATGCATATTTCCTTATGGCTGGAATTTATTAGTAAAAGTTTACAAGAGAATTACCAGAAAATTACGAAGAATCGACTAAATAAAAACGAGGAACGAGGTACATGTGAATAGTAAAAAGACAAAGAAGGTTCACATGAATGTGATTTTCGTTTAACTTTCCATTTTTGAAGTAATTATTTAATACGTTTTTAAGTCACTTTTAATATAACCACGCAGACGTAGTTACTTGTTTTTTATTTTACTATAATGTACCAGTCTATATGGATACATAAAAAAAGTAGAAAAGTTTCAAAATAATGTATATAAGTAATAGTTCATTGAAGTTGATAATTTTAAATTATTTAAGTTATCGAACACAAATACATTTAGGGAATACTGATTTCATACTACAAAATGACCAAGATAAATCATCAATTCATACCAAAAAATAACCAAAGACATTATAATTTTAAATGACCACAGTTAAGAAAATTCATCTTTCATCACTAACAATTTGTGGAATATTCTTACAATTCTTCTTCATCAAATTCTTCTTCATTTTCGGCTTGCTGTTGGCTCATCCAAGACATTGGCACAGAATCCAATGGTGCTTCAGGCTGGGGTTTTTGTTCTTTTCCCCCCGTTTTGTGTCCTGGCAAACTTACTCCTGGATCGATGTTCAAACCATTTATCATTGGAGCATTTGTTGACCAAAATCGGATGAAACATGTTTCCGTTACTTTGTTTGCATCAACAGTGGGGCTGGTGCGTAGTGGAATTAATTGTAGTCGATCCCCGTAAATTTCAAATGCCTGGCGAACTATAGCGAGAAATAAGCACATTCATATTCATAATTAACGCCTGGACAATAGTCTATACATGTCATTATTCTACACCTAGCATATTTCAATTTATTAGCTTGTCCGCTTACCCAATCTGTTGTGTAACTTCAATCCTGATTTGCTCGAGTATCCAGTGGTCATTCTTACATGTAGGAGAAAAAACATACCAATGTAGCGCATTCTTGATTCAGCTGGCGTCTTCGGACCCTTGAGTGTCCATAAATAGGTGACATTTTCACTCTTACATGTGAGAGTTTCTTTTATGGAATCTCAAATCCCCTGAAGCGAATTGAACGGATGTCCGTGGCCGCACGATTGTACGTGAAGCATTCCTTCCTACCACATCTCTGGTAAGTTGGAGCCTCCCCGGGTTTGACTTTAGTATACACAAATCCATCCGAATACTGTTCCTCAGTCTTGACTGGGGTTGGATATTGTTTTAGATCCAACAGGACTCTCCTGTTGTGAAGATTAGATTTCGCATGATCAATAAAGTCTGCTCGATCCTCGAATCCCATCTTACAAATAGGGCAATAACATTTTGACCACTCCACATGCTTTTCTTGATGAATCTTGAAGTCGTATTTCAGGATGAATAGAGTCTTCTCGCACTCTTGACAGTGATGACCCGCCGTGAGAGGTTTTTAGGTGTCTGCGGAGATGTCCTGTAGTTTAAACAGATTGTTGTACTTTAGTTTTGAGTGTTATTGGGACTTTGTATAAAAAAAATAAAGCTTTACCACAACATTACTACAGAGTCACTACAAAGTTACAAGAAGCTTACTAGTGCTTTTGAAGTCTGACTCGCATATTGCACAAACATAGGGTTTTTCGTCCAAGTGCGTGAGAGCGTGTAGATCCATAGACGTCTTATCATTGAAAGTTGTTCCACAAATGATACACTGGAACTCCGGCTCCGCAGAGTGGAATCGTTTCTTATGAGTCGAGAGGCTGCCTGGAAACATGAAGAAATTAAATTTATTATAGGGTTGATGGGAAAGCAGGCTGCTTAGTAATTTTTAGTTGGGATGTATAAAATGTTGTAGTTTCTTACTTGGACTGGGAAGTGACTTTGAGCAAATTTCACATGTATAGTCTTTTGTTGTACTGTGATGAGCTGCAATGTGATTGAGCTGATCCCTTTGTGACTTGAATGAGCACTCGCATACATCCCAAACTGGTTTATATCTCCCGGATGTATAAATTGACGAATTCCCTTGATAAGGACACGGAAAGTCTAGCTGGACACTCAATGTTTCTGACTTCCAGGGTCTAACTCTTGTATCTTTTCTTTTTGGCTCCTTCTTCTTTGATTCTCGAATATGCAGTCAATTCTGCTTTTCTTCTTTTGCTTGATAAAGATTCGGGTATTGACTCCTTGTTGCATAAAGGTTTTGGTGTTGCTCAAATTGACTACTCCTCTCTTTAGAGAGTTCTTATTGCCAAGACGTCTCCAGGTTTCTTCACTCACACTTTCGGAAGCAGTTTAATCTAATAGTGATCTAGATTTCCTTGCTTTATTTTTTATTCTCTTAACTGAAATCAGGGAAAGGAACAGAATTCATTTAAGCTAATGCTGTATTGATATAGCCTAAAAATAAATTACGAATTCATACCAGAAATTGACCAAAATAAATGATGAATTGATACCAAAAATTAACCAAAATATTACTCACCTTTACTATTTGTGGGCTTCTTTTCCTCTTCATCCTCACTCTCATTTGATTTTCTTTTCTTGGACGCTGGTTCGCTACTGGAGTCGAAGTCACTGCTAGATTTAACTTTTTTCCTTTCCGACGAACTCTCTTTTCGTTGCATTCTGGGATTCGGAGTGACTTTTTTCAGTTGATGTCTGATTTCCTGGAGAAGATTGATCATTTGAGTTAATGAGCCCTGGAAAAACCATAAATAGAATTATTAATCACATTGTTAATGCAAGTAAATATATAAAGTTTTGTGAAAGTTGTTCAACTGAAAATTAAAATGGTCCATATGATGTTTTTTGACTTACTAGACGGTCCAGCAACTTCATCCGTTTCATTGTCTTCTTCGGCATCATCATTGTCATTAACATTATCAGTTTCATCATAAGAATCATCGTCCGATGCCAATTTATTATCTCGGACTTGTTCATCTTACAGACAATAAATAATAATAATTATTATTTCACGTTTAAAATAATTAGAAACATGTAGGGATTGTGAAAATAGAAGAATAATGATTATTAGTATGATATTTGTTTAATGAAACTTACCACTAAAGTCCGCTAAATCCACATCTACATCATTATTTTTTGCAGACTGGCGAAAACTATTGGTCCAGTTTTTTGTTTCTCGAGCAGCTACAAATGTACATAAACGAATTTTATTTTTCCCTTATTATTTACAACTCAAATCTATTTATTGCATAAGTTCAAAAATCTAGGCATTATCATAATAATCATATTACTATAGATTTTATCATGAAACTTACGAAGAATTCGTGTGGGGGGTGTTGGTGATACGGAGCTTGATGTTCCTTCGGAATCAAATTCCGAGTCGGATCCATAGTCATCCATCTTATTATGCCTGCAGTTGAATATAGAATACGATATGAACGTCCACTAATGAATGGATTTTAATTATTAAATGTCAGTGAAAACTACATATATGTACAAAAATACGATTTTTTGCACTTACCGACTTTGAAGATGATGTAATATTCACACTAAGATTTAATAAAATTTTAATCATTCTAATATTCATATAATTTTTCCCGTCTTCAAAATTCTATTTTTCCCGTCCTTAAAATTCTATTTTTTGCAAGAAAAAACAAGAAACCTGCTAGAGCTTCTCTTCCCGCGGTATATTTCCTGACATAGATTCTATGCCATCAAGTTTCTAGGAGACCATATACTTTTATATGTTTTGTCGGTTCGACATTAGTTAAAATTAACAGTGTGGACTTGGATATTTCGTCTTAATTATTTTGATTTTAATGCCATGAAACAATTTTGATTTCATTCATCAATTATTTACATAGGAACTGCCGAAATGCTGTTTTTATATTGGGTAATAATAAATGAATTTTTACTGAAAAGTAACCAAAATCAACTGAAAAGTTGAAACAATTCTCTCCACTCTCTCCTCTCTCTCGTCTCTCAAAAGTTGACATTTCATTTTATATTTCATAACTCTTTTTGCGTTTCCAGTCAGTTTTGACTTTATACGTACTAAAATTACATTTAACAATACGGAGATACTCGTGTGTCTAAACTTTAAATATACAAATATTTACCATTTTATCAGTGTTGAGTAAACTCTGTTCTCTCATCTACAAAGTGTGACCTAGAAAAAAAATAACACAGTCCCACAAAGTATACACAGTTTAAATTTTAAGTACTATTAGTACTTACATAATGTATAATTTGTGAAAGACTATACGTATCTAATTATTCTCTTCCATTGGGTCTCGTCAGGTCACACAAGTTCAGTAAAAGGAGACTCCGAACACCTATAAAATAAAAGTACACATTAAATATAAATACAGTGTATACACGTAATAGCTTATGGTTTCTCCATGTATTGTTTATTTTATACTGAATACACACACATGAGTGGAAATGATTGTGCAAATGATGAAAAATAATTTGAAGAATTGAAATGAGTTCTGAATTTACAGGGAGCGAGAACCGAGAGAGAGAGCGAGAGAGATAAATTAATGACGGAAATCGAGACATTGAAGTACCTATACTTATGATTATTATTCAGTCAACATTCATATATAATGATAAAAGTGCATACATGTACAATGTATGGTAACACTTGACTAATAATAATAAGTAAATTTTTAATGATGAACCAAGTTATGAGGTGAAACTGAAACGGACAGGATGCGACTAACTTGATATTTAAATAGTTATGCATAATGGACATGATTATGAGAATATGCAGCTTTAAGAAAGAGTGTGTGCCTCATGTCCATAATATAATATGCAGTCGGATAAAAAACGCAATGAGAACTGTAAAGTGAATTGACCTTTCTGGCACATTTTGTCTCCGCCGCCCCTAGTAGTCCAAGCATACGCAAGTGAACTTTCGGCTTTCGGCACGCCCCGTCTGTACTCATATCATTATACAAACCTAATCAGTTATAGGGCTCGACTTGGGTCCGGACTCGGGACTCCCGAGTTTCCGGAAG
This sequence comes from Gisinianus flammeolus, assembly GCA_034699125.1. Taxonomy (NCBI): domain Eukaryota; kingdom Metazoa; phylum Arthropoda; class Collembola; order Symphypleona; family Katiannidae; genus Gisinianus; species Gisinianus flammeolus. The sequence continues at coordinate 25,586 of JAIUND010000690.1, forward strand.
TTGTAACGAGACAACTTTTTCCCCGTACCAGTCAATTTCGTGTCACTTTACTCGTCTTTATATGTGCGTCTATCTATATCTACTGTATATAATATAGATACTAAAATAGGGAGAGTGAGAGGGAAATACACACAAAAAAATGCTTACAGAGTGATAAAATTCCCGAGAGCGTCCTTCAGTCACATTATTTTAATATTTTGACACTGTAATATGTATCACTTTTAACTTTTAACATGGGAAACTGTATGTTATTTTAAATGAGAATCACATAACGATGAGTTTCACACACACATAGCACCACCACCAAAATATTCTATTTATCACTATAAGTATACACTCATCTTGAATTTGAGCTTGATCAAACATGGCAAATACAGATTTTTTCCTCTCACTAACAACTCGCACACACACGGAAATCCGCGTGTGTGTACACGCGGAAATCCACAACTCAAAATGAATGAGATCTGTCGAAATTTCAATGAAATGTGAAGAAAAGTTTCCAACTTCTGTAGTCGACAATCCACAACACACACAAAGACTGGGAATTGATAAAGAAAAAAATGGCTGCATTACAAAAGGACAACGAGAGAAGTTGTTTACTTTTCTCTCTGCATATATGTACTTGCATCACACACACAGAAAATTTCAATATTTTCCATAGAAACATTGAAGGTATAGTTGAGAATCCACTCGCCCATCCCTTCTACAGGAATGAAACTCACTATCAGCTACCTGGGTTATTTTAGGAAAAGGGCCCTTGGCCATGACCTTTGTCATGCTCAACCCCGCATATATCCCTTAGAAGTTACTAGTATGAAATGCGCGCCCCTCCATTCACTCCCACCTCACCAGATGCACCTTCCACACTATCTATCAACTGTGAAATCTGAAATGTAGATTCCTTGAGAGAAATGGTCAGGGAGTGTTCAATCCTGGTCAATTGCGTTGGACCATATCTTTTGTACGGAGAAAACGTCATTAAAGCCTGTCTTGCCGAGGGAACGTCGACACTGGACATTAGTGGAGAGCCTCAGTTCCTTGGAGGGACCCAGGTCAAATATCACAAGGAGGCGCAAGAGAAAGGAATTTATATCATTGGGGCATGTGGATTTGACTGCATCCCGTCCGACGTGGGGACCACTTACCTCCAGCAAAAGTTTGATGGTAGGTAATCGTTAGGATTGAGAAATTGTAATAATAAATGTCATCGATCTTTCGAATCACAAAAGTTAATCATTTGTGATTCGTTCATTCTTCATAAGGTGATTTGAATTCCGTCGAAATGTTCTTTGACATGGAAGCCCTAAAAACGGTACACATAGACAAACAGCGCATTAAATAGCAATAAAACAGATTTGCAATTTTAAATTTTGCAAAAACTAAATGTACGACTTTAAAACTGCTTTTCAGCTCCCCAAAATACATTATGGAACGTATCATTCCTTAATCAAAATTTTGACTCATCCCGATAAAATAGAAAAAATTAATGAACTCCTATTCACCAAACCACTGCCAAGTCCAAAACATGCATTGAAAACTCGGTATGCAACTATTTGAATTCCAGTTTCTTTTATTACATACTTATATCTGTACTATTCCAGCAACATTTGTGTTAATTAAATATATAATTGTTTTTTTTAAATTTATATTTGCCAGGTGTCCAGTACACTACAGTAATGATATGAAAGGATGGTATGTGCCGTTTGTGGGTTATGATAGCGATCTCGTTAATCGATCACAATATCATTTTTACCATCAAGATAAGCAAAGGCCAATTCAATGGAGAGCTTATTCAAGTGGATACAATTTTATCGTCGGCTGGCTTACAGTGCTCGGATACTTTATGTTTACGCAATTGGTCAAACACCGACTCGGAGCATACATTTTGGAAACGGTAAGTTTTTTTCCAGTTTCCTCTTTTGAATCATAATTTACTTAAACTAAACATAATGTACATACATATTAATATTATTATTGGTGTTTTTCAGTTTCCTAGGATTTGTACTCTGGGATTTGTGAGTCATGCGGGTCCAACGAAAGAGGAATCGGGGTGTATACGTTTTTCAGTAACACTCGTGGGGGAAGGGTGGTCAGAAAAATTAAGTGATCCCTCGGATCAACATGTGAATCCACCCAATAAAAAGATGAAATTAGTGGTGAGTTTGTGTAGTTGTTATTGTTTGACAATTGCACACGTGAGAAATTCATGGATGTCTAATTTTTTCTTTTAATTTTCTTGTGCATAGATGCGAGGAAACGACCCAGCATATGCGTGTACGGCGATGATTTTCATGCAGTCGGTTCTCACAATACTTCACGAGTGGGATAAAATGCCGTCAAAGTAAGTTCTCTTTCTCTCATAAACTGCATTTGGATTCTCTACACGGAATTATTTGTGCATGAGAAATTTGATTCAAAATCCTAAATCATTGTCAAACTATTTATATGTATTTATAGAGGAGGAGTTTACACGCCTGGATCAGCATTTGCACGGACAACAATAGTAGATAGATTAAATGCAAATGGACTTGTATTTTCCCTTGAATCGCTCCCTTCATGATCTCGCTTTGTTTTTTGTGGACGAGCGAGAGAGAGTGTCAATCTTGTTTTTTCTTACATGTTTGAAAGAATTTTCCGAGTTGTGATTGTTGTGAATATCAGAAATAAAATCTGTTTCCTTTATAGAAGGTTATCATTAGTTTCATTTGAGAATGGGCCTGATTTCTTATTTATATCGTAGTTAAAACAGATAAGCATGTACACATTAGATTTGTGATTTGTGAGTAGAGTATTTAATGCAAAAACGTGAATTGGGATTGTTTTTAATCACATGCATATATGGAAGTAGGTATATTATATTGAGTCAGTCGTGGGAAGAGTTTTTTTCCCCTCGTGCAAGCTTAAATTTGGCAGTTTTGTTTTCGTCAACTGATGAAAAGTCACTTAAACTGGATCTTTATCAATGAATCGACCCATAAAATTTCTGCGCCTCGGGTGCTAATCTATGCTAAAGTCAAAATGAATCACAATCAGTCAATCAGTAGTTTTCTGGCTATAAAAAGTTTTCTTGTTCAATGAGTATACGTATAGAGACAGAAAAAGGTTCACACAATTATATCCAAAATATGTAGGCAGGTACGGAATGAGGATACATGTGTAATTGTGTATGGCGAAATATGACTCCAGTCAAAAAATGAGAACACACATAGGCGTTTTTTTTTGCTATCAAATTTCCTTTTGGAATCTTCGCCCTCTGTATTCACAGTACAATTATGTTATTAATTCATTCATTCATTAAAACTACTACTATATTTAAAACAAACAAACTGTGTTTGTCAACTGTTTTTAGATTTATTTTAGGGGTACAATAAGTTGTCCCGTTCTTTGTTTACCTTCGACACAAATTTTAAGGGAAAGTGCACAATGTTTCTCTGGCATTTGCACGGAAATCTGACGAGTGTGGCATTCAATTTATTGATCATCACCATCATCATTTTGCCACGACTTCCACACTGCACATCAAATTCAGGTACTAAAAGTTGAGGAGAACTAAAGTTGATCATTTGATTGAATAACCCGTCTGTATTTAATTATTTTCTTGTGGATCTCTGAATAGTCAGTTATGATCAGTTAAAAAGTGACTTGCTGGCCAGTTATGATTCGAATGTCAGACCAAAGGAAGATGTGAACGTCACTCATCTCCATATCGACGTCTTCCCAACCTCCTTCACTGTGGTCGGTTGCCCAATTTCTATTATCTACTTCTTTAAAAACTCCATACGCTATATAATAAAAATGAACGAAATAATAAGATAAACAATGGATATTCTTATTTGTATTGTTCAGGATGAAAAATTGTCCATATTCACAATGAGTTCAATTTTGGATTTGGTAAGTGATTACATATACGATATGCATATTAATGAATCCTCTCCTTTTAAATATGAAAGTTTATTAAAGTGAACTTTGATTTTGTGAAATTGGGATTTGAAAGAGTTGGGAGGATGAGAGACTGAAATGGGATCCCAAACATTATGACAACGTGACCAAAGTTTTGTTTAATGAAGATCAGCTGTGGAGGCCCACAATTACTGTTTTCAACGAGTAAATACAAATTCAACATTACACCACAATCCCAAGTTTTCTTGTCTCAGTGGTTATTTTTATCTCTAACAAAATGTTTTGATACAGTGCAGCACAAAGTAATTTCGATCAGTTTAATTTCTTGGGACTCTACGTTCATTTTTCTGGAATCGTCTTTTGGGCTCCCCGGTCAACATTTAAAGTCAAGTGCTCACATGACCTAAGAAAGTGGCCCTTTGATCGTAATCAATGTTATGTGAAACTTGGCTCATGGATGCATTCGGGAGAGCAAGTGAATATGCTGACATTCCGAAATACGTCACAGGTCGGTCCCACCAATTCCTCAGTATATACCTTCAAATGTACAACTGACGTACTTATTTAGTATGTATTTGTGTAGTAAGTCAATTCACAATTTCCATATAATTCCACATTCCAGTTAGACGTGACGGAAATAATGCCGAATACGGATTGGGAAGTGACAAGCATTTCCGCTCGAGTTCGTAACAAAATATTTGCCTGTTGTCCCACATACCAAGCGTACGACATGGAATGGATTTTGCAACGGAGATCTGCACATCCATTCGCCATTGTTTGTATCCCTGCCATTAGTAAGTTTCAAATGTCTAAATTCCATTGCTGACCGCGACGTCTTGCGTCATAATGCAATGAAAAATCTCATCGTAATCAATCAATTATTTCTACTCGTGTAGCAATTGCATTGGCCGTTTTGGTCTCGTTCTGGCTCAGTCCCGCGTCCGTGGAAAGGTTGGCCATCCTATATGTTGTGATCGTGGTCAACTCCATGTTTCTAAATTATGTACATGGCATTTTGGCACCCAATGGAGACGACGTCCCCCTTGCCCGTAAGCAATCACAACAAAACTAAATCTACTATAAGTTGACTTTCTTTCAAAAAAAAAACAAGACGTTTTCAAGTTTTTGTTTTCTTTTTGGTTGTTTTGAAATAGTTTTATACTATCGGGATTCCTTAATCCTGACGATTTTTGCTCTATTGTGGACAATTTGCTCGAGATATTTGGCCTCCTCAAAAAGATCGTCGGATATTCCTTTACCTGAAAAAGTCCTAACATTTCTGGATAGCTGGCCATCCAAAGTATTATGTTTAGAATCCAGGCCCGATAGTAATGTAATCACAAATGATCCCTCCTCCTCCTCCTCCTATTCCAACTCAAATATACAAAAAGATTGGGCTTGGTTGGCCCACCTATTCGACCGATTTATATTCACCCTCTACCTTTTCGTCTACATGATATTTATGTTAGCATTTATATAAGGAACCAGAAAGAATCCAAGTAATCTATTTATACTCGTCTACGTTTTTAATCCTTTTATTCTGAAAATTATATCGTATATGTTAACACAAAAAATCGTAGTATGTAGTACTACGTATGTATTTAAAATGAAATTCAAATAAACACTCACATACTCAAATTCATGTTATCAACATCAACTGTATTTGTCTTTATTGTATTTGACTTTCTGACTAAGAATCAATTATCTCACAACTATAAACAAGATTTCCTCGGCTATATTGGATATAATTTTATGTAATTCATCATTCCAGTACATATTTTATGTATTTTAAATGTATGCATTACAGTTAACAATGGATTTGTTCATGTACAATTCATTCTGACTTTTTGTCTATAGAAACTCGTGTTGGAATTTCTAAATTAGTGCAGCACTGCACCCATTTAATTTGAAACACATGTCAAAAACTTTTATAATAGTCCAGTTAGCACAAAAAATTACTATATTATTATTATATCATCGTGATGATTTATCAATACTTTCCTTGTAAGGGGGAAACAATAAAAAGAACAACCCTCCTCATTAGATTGCATCACAAGGTTCCCAAAAGTACAAGTATAATAATTAAACAATATGCTTAATACTAAATTGAACATAATTAACTATTATCTATTAGTAAACTGCTATATAAACTCTCCACTACTTGCACTTTTCCAGAACGACTTCAAGCTGTTCCGTTTCCAGTAACAATATGACTATTTCTATCGATGTATACAACTCACTTACTTATTTGCTTAGGTATTTATAACATGAACTAGAATATTCAAAGTTTTTGTGTATGGCTACGAAATAGAATTTTGAAAATAGATGGCAATTATGAAACATATTACACTGTAATAATTACAGTACTTGTAGTAAATGCCATTACAGAGGAGAACAAGTTGAGCCAAAGGTAATCTTTCGATTTTCTCCCGTGATCGAGCAGTTACTTTTGGCTATTCCAGTACAATTACTTACTAAAAGTTAGATCAGTCGCAATGTATATATTAATGATGTAATCTTACAAGTCTGAAATGGTCTTGGTTAAGCTTTTAATCCTATAAACCATCTAAATCCAATACTACTTTAGTACTATTTTATTATTCAATTATAAAATGTATTTTGAGAAGACACAGGAATTATTACTGATATTAAGTTGGTGACCAAGAAATGAACTTTTTTTACGGATGGAAAAAATACATCATATATGTAGGCCACTTTCAATTAGAAATCTAAAATCTATAAGTATTGTTGTTTTGTCTAACAATCCAGGTTCAAAAGAAATCATACATTATTGCTACGAAAAAGTATACATTTAATATTCACTCATTTCCCAAGACATTCAATATACCTACGAACTGTTCAGTATAAAATTCCAAGAAATGGGATATTGAGTATAATAATAATCTACTTAATTGTTCTCCGACAGCTGTATACGAGGTTTATTCCTTTTTCACAACGCTTGTAGAAACGTAGAAAGTAGAAACAGACTTATATATATATAGCACTAGACCTTCTCAAGTTAATAATAATATAATATTCTTTAAATTACTGATTGACTATACGTAATTATTATTAAATTATCAATTGCGTATTAGAATTTTCATAAAAAGGAATAACCATAATTATTATCAGTATTATGCAAAAAGTGTATAATAACAAGTACAAGTGAGTTCCTACTACTTCCTACTAGTGTTCATTTCAATAAATTGGGGAATATAAATTTGTATGATATCATTTACATTCTAATTGACTCGGCTACGAGAATATTCTAGTTTGCCCCATATTTTAAAAGCAAGATGAAAAAATTCAACAACTATACCTATATATATACTTGAGGACAATATTCAAGGAAAACATTCACTGAACTTTTGCCTTTTGATTTACATGATTTCCACTAAGCCCATTGACGTTGGCTTCCGTCTTTTTCACACAAACTTGATTTAGTAAAATGTGGAAGTTCTGTAAGGAAAATAAAATTATAGCTGGTTAATTAAGATATTTGTTTTTGAATCATCAATTTTCAATGTTTAATAAAGACATGTTGTTTTATATGTACCTTAAGAGCAGCGTAAATGATACAAATATAGGCAGCAACGGCAATCGAAAGGATGAGATCAAACACAGCTGGCTTAACGCTGAGATTTAGTAAATACAACACAATATATTAAAATTAAAAATAGATTTCATATTTAATATACAGGAACTTGGGATGAAGTAAAATTATCATGTTTTAAAATGATATGTACTCCGAAACTTACTCGTATGCAGTTATTGTCCCAGCAGTATTATCGTAAAATACTAAATTGGCATCCCTTTTATCAGGCTTCATGTAGAATAGAGATGTTTCATGTGTATACCTATAAAACCAATACATCCACAATTTAGACTCAGTTCCCACAACCTGTCCTTTTGATTGTGAACAAGCATAGTTTTATTATAATAACGATGAATGTAATATTACCTTGCCAAGACATTTCGAAGAGTTAGTACAAATTTATTCTGCTTTGTAGCTAACAATTGCGCTGATCGGGGTTCAGATGCCACAAAATCCAACATTGATGCCAAAGAATTCTTAGAAACACTCTACAAACCAACCACATCAAATACGTATTACATAATTGATTATTAATTTAGTACATAAAATCTTCAAATGACATCTAATTTCAATTACAGTGTCATGTGTTTGTATATAACTTACCAACGATCCAGAAAACACCGGCCCATGTCCAGAAACATTATAAATACTAGCAGCTAGTGCTTCCGCAATCACATGTGTCTTTATGGCCAAGTCTTCAATGTCAACATTTTCTTTGGTATCTAGAAGACTAGGTTTGATTTCTGATGACTCCTGATGGGATGATAATGTAACCGCATTGATTTTCTTCAGATGAAATTTTTCATGTTCCCATGCAAGAAGATTTTCCGTTTTTACTTTTCGTTGTATCAATTCTACTTTCAAATCAGGATACAACTGGCTTGCTATTTCTTTGATGCTCTACATAATTATTAAATTTTTAATTTATTATTTTAAAGTGGTATACATTCAAAATTAATATTGATTTAAGATTGCTGAACACTACAAGTACCTGAATGAAAGCATGTAACATTGTTCCTTCTCGAATAGATCTGGATACGTGAATGTACAATTCATTTTTATTCTTCCCCAGAGAGTCCAAACAAAGAGCCAGACGAGTATCCTGTAAATCGCTGTGTTCCAGGGAATCAATTTGATCTTCAAGATATTTCTGAGTGCCTTGATAATTGAAATGGCCACCACCAGAAAGAAGAAACCTGGAATTGATTATTGTGCAAAAGAAAATGTATTAAAGCAGAATAACATTCAACATGTATGCATAAATATGTGAATATGCACATAGTTAATTGTACAAATTATACTCACAGTAAAGAATTGTGTTGTCGACCACCAGCTTTGCTACCTGGACTCCCACGGTTGGAGTACAAGTGAGAGAAAAGTCTTGCTAATTCTAAAAGTAGAACTGTTCCTGAAGCGTTTGAGTCGCCACCAAATGAAAGTTCCTATTTACGTAAAACAGAACAATTTGAATCAACTTTAATAATTGTACTTATATTGCGTTTACTTTACCGTTTGCATAGGTTAAATCAGAAGTGTCTGATTTGTATTTCTTAAGTAGTTTTCATATACAGATAGGAAATAATAGACTCACAACACAAAATATTTTTTTACATACTTAATTGAATTAAAAATTAATCTTTGACCACAATCACTTACAGCAGCGGGACTCATACTGTCGTAGTGTGAGCAGACGAGGATTGGAAAATTATTGCTGACTTTCGATCCAATTAAGTTTCCTTGAATGCTCGTGATTTGTGCATCAGTAACAGCTTTTGGAGTTCCCAATCTAACAACAACAAAAAATTAAAGAATGGATATTTTATATTTTCATTCGGAACTAAAGAGAAAATTATACTATTGCAATAGTCAAGAGTTTACGTAAAGTGGGAAATCGATTAAATATACAACTCACGATGATACAACTTGAACACCATTTCCATGTATGTGATGAATGAGGGCTAATTTTTTTAAATTAATTAAAAAATGTCACGTCAGTTTTGTATCAATATTATTGTTCAATTTACAATTGAAATGATAAAAGAAGTTCTTATAAAGTAAGTTTAAAACTATTTATATTTATATTTGAAGCATCATTTAGCGTACTGTCTAAGCCAGAAGAGCTCGGACCGAGTATATCCGCATTTTTCTTGACAGTTTTATAAAGTTGTTCAACATCAGGATTGTCGACAACGAAATATACAGGGACTGTAGTTGTTTCTTCAAGCATTGTTTGTTCTAAATCTTGAATTTGTTCTTTAACGTCCTCAGCAATAGTACTGAAATCCGCAGGGACAATTATGAGAATCCCGGCCACGCTGTGTTTTAACAAGTCCCTGTATAATCCCACAGTCAAGTCCACTAATTTTACAACATAGCAACGTCTGGGAGAAGTCACAATTGGGGATCCAGGTAGAATTCGTGTTTCAAGATTGAGTACTGATCCTGATGTACCTGTTAAATCAAAATACACAAGAGATTATTACAATAATGCATATAATATGTGAAGTATTATCCACGACCGAGTCATCAAATATATACATGGAATACATAAAAATTAAATTAAATAGATATATTGTGAAGATATATTAACCAAAGTAAATAAAAATTACTGTTAACAATTCTATATACTTGTAAATAACTATAAATAAAAAAAATTACCATAAGAGGTTCCATGAAGCTCAAATTGTTGTAGACGAAAACTTGAAAATTCTTTAGCAGCCAGACACGACGGAGAAATTGAAACAAATATCGGTAGAGCAATAATTAAGTATGTTAAAAATGTTGATCGAACTATTTCGAAAATTTCATTGCTTTGTTCAAACATTTTGAAGGTATTAAATTTATTTTAGATTAAATGCTTATAAAATAAAAAATCGTGCTATCGACTAAACTATATATCGAGACCGGGTGGACGGTCGGTCGTTCCTCCTCGTGATACAACGTAAATAAATACTTAATTACTTTTTCCCTTTCCCAATTATTTTATACATGTAAAACTATTTAAATCTGTACATGATACACTACGGCAAATTTATAATTAACTCTTTCAACATAATTAATTACTATCAATACAATTTCAGACAAGTTTAATTAATAATTAAGGAAAAAGTAATATTTTTCGGAACTTCTCTCCTGTTTGAAATTCCGTGTGACCATCAAAAACTATCAACACACTATTTAGCATCTGCTACATACACATACAATACGAAAAAAAATACACACAGCTATTAAATCTGTAATTTTAATACAAAATTAATAAAATTATTCTATATTTAATCTATACGGATTCATATTCGGATTACATCCTTAAGATATTTAATTAACAAAAGCTCCAATCCATTGGTTCGGGGGATATAGGGGAAAAAACAAATAATTTCCTCCGTGCTTTCCGGATTATTCTTTGTGGTGGTTTATTTTCATCCGAAAATTCACTGCTTGGTTTTCGTTTTTTGGAACGAGTACGATTTTGAAGCTTGAGTTTTGGGGTCCTTTTGAAAACAAAGTCCAATTTGTCCTTTTCAGTATTAGGAGATGTTCTTGTCCCATGTCTTATTATAGGTTTCAAAATGACCCTTTGATTTCCAGCTTCTTTTTGACCAAACGAGGCGGATTTTCCATTATTATTGTCAATATTTCTCTCACAATTCCTTTGAATCTCACTGAGCTCAGTCAAATCAGCTAATTTTTGGTCAATCTGTTGTAACTTTTGGTCAATCTGTGTGTACATTCATTATTAAAATTATTAAAAATATAATTAGGATTTTATCTATACAAGTAAATGAGATGCGTTACATTATATGCGTGGAGAAAATGAAACTCACCTGGAATAAATGAGTCAATTGATTTCCGGTTGTGTCAGAATTTCCAGAAATGGGGTGCCCAAATGGGAAATTTTCTACTCTGGCTTTCTTCATCAGTGGGTATAATATTAAGGGCAGATCTCTTCTTGCATACAAAATCATTTTTTGCAACAAGAAATCTGATCTACTTGAAAAATTATATGTAAATTGAAGGAAACAGAGAAAATCGAGACGGTAGTTTGCCTGAAATGTACTATACTTATATTGATTGTGAGTATATTTATTAGACAATTAATATATTTTATGGGTCTAGAAAAAAACTCGCCAAAAAAAGTGTAGTGCATGGAGAGCATGCATAATTTAATGTATGATAAGCTTTTCCCTTCTCCCTTCCAAATTGCCCTGTCGTCTATGTCTCACTGTTATCTCTACAGTTTTTTGACCATGCATTTGTCCATTCAAACAACTATTTAGAAATTAAATCAAACCATCTCTCACACATTCAGATGTAAATTGTGCAGATAACGCGGACTGAAATGAGACGAACCCGTCATTTGCTTTTTACATTTCATATTTTGATACAATAATATGGTTGTTCTCAATGTCATGTGCATGCACATATAGTTTCAAAATAAATATACAATACATTGTTGGCCTATACACTATAGAAATGTGTTTACTATATACAAATTCCAATTTTAAACTCTATGAAATTTAATGGTAGTCGTTATGTCCGTATGTATTAAATGTATTTAATCGTCCATTCAATCATTAATAAACAAAACAGCAACACAAAATGTCGCACGCATATACGTGCACTTTTTCTTTTCTTTCGTGGCTCTGAAATTGTGTGGGTGATCCTTTTTGTAATGAGCATGTTGTTCACGTTTCCGCGGAGTTTTCCAGTTTCCCATCATCATTTTTTCGGATTCGTATGACAAACAAAAATCCAAAGACATGAATTTATGGGGAAATCAAAGGGAAATGATTAAGTACACATCTGGAGGATTTTGTTTGTGATATGTGGTGAACACTGTGTGTGACTGCTGTGTGTGCTATTGCATTTTGTTATCATAATTTACAGCTGATAATTTTGTGACGCAAAGTTTATGACACAGAACTTTCACAGGGAAAAAATGTCAGTAAAGTTCAAAATCAAATTACAAAATGTGTTATATTACAAGTGCTTTTAACTTAATCCCAGGCCAAAAAAGTTTAATCATTTGGATCATCTTTAACATTTCATGCATATTTTGTTTGACTATTGACACACAATATCTTCAAAAAACGGCAAGTGGAGTCATCCGAATTTCAAGTTACTTGAACACCAGTCGAAAAGCAAGTTCAACGGATATTGTGGATTTGAAATTTGAAAAACTACCAGGAAAAATAAGTTCAACGGATATTGTGGATTTGAAAATTGAAAAACGACCAGGAAAAGTAAGTTCAACGGATATTGTGGATTTGAAATTTGAAAAACGAGCACTACTACTGGCTCAGTTAAAAAGAGTGGCAGGTCTAGTGACGAACCTCCTTCCGGTTAGTACACAACCGCCCCACATAAAAAAATGGACTAAAATACGTTCGATCATCAAACCTTCGTTGGCTTCAACCAAACGATTTCCGGTCACAACGCGAGCTCCATTTAAAAAATGGCCGTCCAAGGACAAACCTCCTCCATCAACTCAAAAAGTGCCTTTGACTGTTACGAAATGGATTCGAATTACAAAATCTCCGGCAGCATTTACAAAAGCACGTCTATTCACAAAGCCGTCGTCCCGTGTTTTTACGAAACCTCCTTCAACAACTAAAAAACTACTACTTCCGGTCACAAAACCGCCTTTGACTTTTCCCGTGGTGACAAAGCCTGCTTCCGTTAAGAAACCGATTTTAGTCTACAAACCTTCTCTACCACATTCTGTAGTTACAAAATCACCAACGGCCGTTGGTCACACAAAACCGACTCCATTGAAAACGGGGATTGGGAAAAGTACGCAAGGGCAAGAAAAGAAGGCGCTCGAGTATTTCCAGAGCATTGAAAAGAATTACTCGTCCCAATGTAATGTGCAAGTTATCTCTTCGTACAATGAACATGTAGGATTCTTTTCATTCCTTGCTCAATTCAGTCTTCAATTCCACACGATTCTTTTAATAAAAACCTATACTTATATGAATGTGTGGATTTAACACTGCTTTTGCGGGATTGTTTGCGGGGATTTCTTTCTTCGTATATTCCAGATTGGAATTCAGGCGCCTGCGGAAGAAGAAGAAGAAGACGAAGAAGTTGAGGGGGGTGAAAAGAATGACGAGGTTATTTTTATTCGTATAGCCATTTAATTGGACAGAGTTCAATTAAATTCAATGGAGATTCGTGGTCGATGTGATAACATTTCCAACTTGTCGAAATATTTTCACTTTCGCTATAAAAATTGCATTAATTTCCAGGATGGTGATTCGCCAAAGGCATCGAGTGACGACTTATCCGCGTTTCAAGATGGAGTTCGGAAGTATATTAATACGGAATTTGAGGATTGGAGAAGTTTCAAGGATCCCATGATTCGACAAGAAATTAGTTCAATCCTCCGGGATGGGAACGGAAATATGAGTGCTGCAGATGTAGATAAAGTATCAGCTCGTTTGTAATCATACTTTTGTATACAATAACCAAACATTTTTGTAGCTTTAAAAAAGACAAATTCACAACGTAAATATGTATTTACATACACGCAAATGTTCTATTTCCAAGTGTTGCATGAATAGTTTGCACACACTTTCCAATTGCTCCTTCAAACCTTTCTCATTTTTTGACATAGATGGACAAGATTGTGGACAACATGGAATCAACGTTTGTACAGAGCACCATCTGCGAATACAAAAACAAGAAAAAATGTGATCTTAACCTTGAACAAGATATCACATTGAAAATGGAAGGGTCGAGAGACTGGGATGAGTTGGCTTACTACTTTACCACTTGGCACGACAAAATTGGAAGCAAAATCACTGCAAAAACCTATTCAGAGTTCATAAAACTCAGCAATATGCAAGCAAAAGCCAATCGTGAGTTAAAACAGATAAGAGATAAAACACAGGCAAATCGAGGAAATGAACCTTCATTTTTGGAGACATGAGAATGTATGTTGAGATTGTTTTGTTTGCGTTATATAGAGTATGAGAATAATGTGCATCAGTGGATGAATGAGTACAACGATGGGACTCCAGACTGGACTCCAAATAAATTTCGAAAAATCATTTTTGATTTATGGGAGGCCATAAAACCGTTCTACAAAATCATTCATACTTACGTCCGTATGAAACTTCAGAAATTCTCCAATTACTCGAAATACATTAAGAAATGTGGGTATTTACCGGCCCATGTACTGGGGAATATTTATGGGCAATCATGGGCTTCGTTGGACAATATCACGAAACCATTTCCAAATACACCATCTTTGGATGCCACGCAGGCTATGAAAAAGCAGGTTAATTCGATTCCCATCCAGCAATTGGGTTTGCATGTATCGTATCTTGTTCATACATATAATAATATATATATATATTTCTATCTGTAGGGCTATACAACCAAGAAAATGATGAAAGTGGCGGATGAATTCTTCCAAAGTTTGGGCTTGTTAAAGGCAACACCGGAATTCTGGAAAAACTCCGTACTAGAAAAGCCACCGAATTTGACTATGAATTGCCATGCTTCCGCATTCGACATGTATTCAACTTGACTCTTTGTATTCTTCAGCATAGATTATGCTCAAGCTGATTATTTACATATACATATACATATACGGTTGATATACGATCAATTTAGTTATCTCGATCATATACATAGAATTAGAATGTACATATACGCATATGAAAATTCTTGTGATTCTTGATTCCAATATGCAGGTGTGCGGGGAAAGGGAGTCAGGATTTCAGGTGAGACACAAAATTCTGGGGAGAAAAACGACTTGACTTTTCCCCTCGTCAATGAAACAACATGAGGCTTGCTTATTTTCTTAAAACTATACTTTCTTCTATTTCTTTTTTCTTTGAACAAAATTTTAAGACAGAATTTCCATGTGCGCCGTCGTGAATCAACGGGATTTTGTGACGATGCATCATGAGCTTGGTCACATTCAGGTAAATATCAGTATGTACAGCAGATATTTTCACTTCATTTGCATAAAATAAAACGCTACAGTCAAATTATCAGTATTAAAACATAATTTGCTATTTGCAATTTGCTATTTGTTTGCGAATCCAGTACTTTATGCAGTATTCCCACTTGAGATATGCATTCAGAAACCCCGTTAATCCGGGTTTCGATGAGTCCATCGGCGATGTGTTGGCCATGTCCGTCACGACTCCAGAGCATCTCCAATGTAAACTCGGTTTGGACCTCGGCGTGAAAATGGATTGTAAAACCCAACCCAAAGTTTTCCCAGTGACAGAGACGGACATCAATTATCTTTACCTCACAGCTCTGGACAGTGTGAGCATCATCTTAATTCCCACACATTTCTATATTCTATACACATTTCCTTATTTCCCATTTCTTTATTTCCGTACGTATATATCGTCTGTTAAGTTCACAAACGAACTATAAGGATTTTCCTTAATTTGCGGAAATGCGACGACTGCGTCCGTCTTTGTGGGTACAACGATGACAAAATTGAGGGTGACAGAAAAGGTCATGGCAGACAATAATGTCCAAGGACCCAAAGACCCATCTCCAGCCCTTTGACCTTTACAGCAGGTCAACGAAATTAAGGAAAATAATTATAGTTCCTTTGTGAACTTAACAGACGATATACTTATGTAATTCCTATGGCTGCCTAAATGACGAAATCCCTCCTCTTAAAATAGTTTCCATTTTTTCCATTCTCCCTGTCGATGGACTACTGGCGATGGCTCATCATGGAAGAGAAATTACCCATTAAGGAATTCAATAACAAATGGTGGAGCATACGAAAAGTAATCCTCAAAACATTGTACACAAAAACTTGGTAACTATACAATTAAATGTCTATTTTTATGGAATATGATTGTCACTTGTCCCGAATGAAAATGTGTAGGAATATCAAGGGATTGTCCCACCAAAGCCCCGACTAGCGAATAAATTCGACCCAGCTGCAAAAAAGCATGTCGTCGTTCACAATTCTTACCTGAGGTGAACCAACATTATTCCCTCCACTTCCTTTTATATACACAAAATTGATCAACTCTTTTGTCATCGTGTGAAAAATGGTTTAATAATTGTTTAAAAAATTGTGCATGTTGTGTTGTGTTTTGTGTTGGTTGTGGCAGGTATTTCCTGAGCACGATCCTCCAGTATCATTTCTATGAGGCCATGTGTACTGCCGCCGGGGAATTCGATCCCACGAACAAGAACGGGAAGCCCCTGTACAAATGTGACTTTACCGGCAGTAAAAAAGCTGGAACCCTTATCAAGTAAATTATGTTGATATATGTACATACATACAATCCATGTACACAGCTCCCAACTTCCTTGATAGGTATTTGTTTTGTGCATTCAAAATCCTGGATTGATGGTTTTAATACTTTTAATGTATAGGAATTTGTTGCAGTTGGGGAGTCAGAAGCCCTGGCCGGAAGCATTGAAACAGTTCACCGGGAAATCGGAAATGACTGTGGAGCCCATGCTCAATTATTTTAAACCTCTTTTTAAGAAACTCAAGCAAGAGTTGAAGGACGCCAATGAAGATGACTGTTTAGACAAACCCTGGATCGATTAATCCCACATTTTCAATTTTTAATCAGTTTTCCTCCCCAAATGTGTTTCTGCGTAATATACGATATTTAGCAATAATATCCTAGATAAATATATGTATGTATTTAATTTAATCCCTTCATCACTATCATTTTCATTGTCGTCAATCAGTATACGAATTGCAACACTTTGAGATCAAATCTCAATTATTTGTCCAACGTGTAAATATGTGATGAATAAAGTTTCAGTACGAAATTCTCTGTCAAAGTCCTTTTTCTATATGTGTATAGAGAAATATGTACGTAAGTACATTCATCTGTATATTTATGTCATATTTGAAGGAGAAAAAACAAAAGTTCGCTGTCGCTAAATACACAGATGAAATGAAGGGGAAATAAATGCGAGTATTTTAATTTCCTTAATGGAGTGCCTAATTAGGAAATTGCCCGACAAAAATGGGAATGGCTAAAAATGTACAGATGACAGAGATACATATTGACTTTTAAATGAATTGATTTAGCTGGATGGGATGAAAAAGTAAGGGGAAGAGAGTTTAATTATCCTTGTAATTAACTGATTAACGAAGCTGAAGGCCGACGATGAGATAGGAAATGACGACAGAGTAGAAAGTGAGAACGGTGGTGGGTTTGACAAAGTACATGTTCCCACATCGAAATCCAAATGGTTGACAGCTGGACAATTTAATCCACAGTTCGGGGCTGAATGGGATGCTCTGACTCAGTCGCTCTGTCCACACTCGAAGGAATCTCTCAGATTTCTTGAACACTTTGGCCATGGAATATAGAATGAAGAAAATCCTAGAACTGAGAAACAAAGTGGTCGTGTAGAAAATGTAGAGTGCGGAAATGGGGGTGGTCTGTCGTCGTCGAATGGCTGCATATATGAGGAATGCAATTTGAATGACGGCCACAGCTTTGTACACGAGGAGACTCATGCCCACCACCCCATTAAATTCCTCCATCCTTTTACGCAACCGATTAAAATATTCCATGGCATCATTCCCTGTCCGAATCCCACATTCCCCCTTATAAATCCGACTTGTCTCTTCCACATTCGAATTCGAATTGGATTGAATCAAATGCTCCTCCAATTTGACTATAAACAATTTCGAATTGTTTCTTTCCTTTTCCTTAGCGGGAGTTGACGAGCTTTCATTTTCGGAGGAGCTGCCGAGACGACGGGAAAGAGAAGAATGGCGGTCGTGAGAAGGATCTTGAGTTAAAATATCCAGTGTTAACTCGTAACTTCGAGAGACGGAAAAGAAAAGCATGTCCATTTGACTTCTGGTCAGACTAATGATGAGCCCAATTAAATTCTGTACCAAAATCGATAGATATTTGAATAGTGGGAGCTCGACCGAGTGGGCAAGGAGAGAATACGTGTAGACTGGGATTCGAGGGACTCCCAAAATATTCAAAAAAACCATCGCACAATTTACAATCAGTGATGTCAACTCAAATGTGAGGACGGCCCAAAATATCTTCTTCTCCTTATCAAATTTTTTGGTCATTCCCTTGGAAATTAAACATCCCGGAACGTGACCTGTCATAAATGTGACGAGACCCGCAAATAATTTATATAATATTATACATCCATGTAAAAAAAAAAACAAAAACAAAATTGAAAATATGTAATCAAAATATATGTGTACAATGAATGAGGATGAATGTTCGAGCTTACTGGAAAGGATCGTTTTTTCAAGGTGTTCCCAACCTCTGAGGAATTCTTTAATGTCGGATCGACGATAGAACATGGTGACGTAGGCAATCACAGCAAATTGACTGTACCAAAACCAACCGAAGGAAGCCACAATGACGACAACTTCCCGATTTTCCTGGCCAATGTACTGAATGATCCGGCCCACCATGAAAACAAAGTACAAGAGGAAGATGAGGAAGGTAAACGTTCGAGAGCGACAGCTCAATATGAATTTGAGGTTGGAGTCCTCTTTCAAGTCGTCCACCTCCAATTTTTTGTTAATATTATTATTGTTGTGATGATTTATGTGATGGGGAAATTCATTTGGACTCGTTGGACTCTCCATACAATTCACCACCGTTCGAGACTTTTTCCGTTTGAATTGGGTTTTAAACTGATTGGGAGGAGGAGGAGTCGCGTAGGGGCAGGATGATTTGTTTTTGTATGAATCCGGGTACACCAAATAGCCAAACCCAAATCGGTCACAAAATTTAAAGTATTTGGCATACAAATTGTACACAGAATATTCCATTTTCTAGGATTTCAGTCTTTTTCAGAATAAGTTTTTCTGTATCCTCTCTTTTTGTGTAGTAAATTCAGCCAAAAAATGTGAAATTATATGAAACGAACGTTGACGTGTTTTGATGCAGATTCCAGCCAGAAAATGGGATGACTATAAATGGCAATTAAGTGTTCTTAGTGTATGGAAGTATTCAAACAACTGATCAACTACCTTTTGTCTTTTGTCAACAATAAAATGCATATTTTGAACGGGTAAACGAGGACAAACAAGGAAAGAACACACAGAAAAGGGTTCTCCATTAGAAGATTAAAAGAAATAATTAATTAGCCCATTTTCATATTCTCAATCGAAAATATAAGGACAAAAGATCTATTGACAGAATCCTCCATCATATCGTACGTGTGTGTGGACTGTGGGTTGACTGTGCCAGTTCTGATGATGATGATGATGGTAAATACAGTGCGAAAATGAAAGTGTGTATGTATTTATGTGTAGATCGATACAGTTGGCCATTTGGGGAGAGCCAAAACAATGTTGAATGTTGACACAAATATTGTCGTCGTCAATATTTCTTGACATATGGAGAATGATTGTCAATTCTCTTTTCCCAATACGCAATGGGAATTCGGCATTTGCTATCGCCAATTTTGCACTTAGAGCACTAATAATTACTTAAACGGTCAGGAGAATGTCAATTGTGCTTGATTGATTATTTGTCATTGTCGATAGATAACTGACGAGATATACATTATGTATAAAATATGTTATTTTCGTTAGTTATTTCAAGAGGTTCGGTTGGTTTTAGGGAAAGCTATGTATAAGTAGGCAGGATGATTTAAATTTACATCATGTCAGTGTGAATTACTCTTTGGTCTGTTGTTGTGCGGTTTGCGGTTTTCAAAAGGATTCGGAAACAATGTTACGGAATTTGATTTATTTGTTATTCCTGGTTGGGATTGGGATAGTTCAAGGAGGGAAAACGTTCAATGTGTCCACAATATCCCAATTGAAAGATGCCCTGTTGACGGTGGAGAAAGGGGACAGGATTCAGTTGGCCAGTGGGACGTACAAAGGGGGGATGGCCAGTAGTCAAAATGGAACTAGCAATGAACGGATAATAATGGAAGGGCCGGGAGATGCGATCCTCACCAATACTGGCTATGGATTTCATTTGACGGGGAGCTACTGGACTCTCAAAGGATTTACGGTGACCAATTCCGGGAAAGGGATCGTTGTGGACTATGGCAGTCACAATATCTTGGAGGACTTGACAGTTCGGGATATAAATCAAGAGGGCATTCACTTCCGGTTCTTCAGTACGGACAATATAATACGGAATAATAGGATTTATAATACGGGAGTGACAAGCCCGGGTTACGGGGAAGGAGTCTACATTGGACAAGATCGTGGGAAATGGGAGAATAATCAACCGGATAGATGTGACCGGAATCAGATTGTCAATAATACCATTGGCCCGGATTGTCGTGGAGAAGGGATTGATATTAAAGAGGGGACTTGTTGTGGCTCCATTTCTGGCAATTATTTCGATGGTCATGGTCTGTCCAATGTGAATTCGGATGATAGTTGGGTGGATGTGAAGGGAGATTCCTACATTATTGAGAACAACGTCGGGAGTTGGACTTTGAATGATGGGTTTCAAGTGCGGGATCACATGCCCACCGACTCCACCCTCATCAGTGGCTGTAATAATCTTTTCCGACGCAACCAATGCGATTTGCAATCCCAGGGATATTGTATTTATTTTGCTAATAAAGGCAAATGCGAGAGTAACACTGTCGAGGATAACAATTCCTTTACTAATGGCGGTAGCTTAACCAATTTGTAATTCACATGTATACGAAAAATAAACTAAATAAAACACAACAAAACTAATGGCAGGAAATTTATTTGGCTCTCATTTCACATTTCACATTTCACTCATTCCCATTTTACATATTTTGTATTGGTATAATTCTTGATTCTTGAAAACCATTTTGCCTAACGGGAGGAAAAACGGATGGCGAGAGACAAACTTGAATGATCGCGTGGATTTTGAATTCTGTGACGAACAAGACTTTTACATTTACAAGACTCGACAACTTTTTTGAACTCGGCTGGAATTTATTATCAGTTTGAAGAATTTGAATATTATCTTGATTGCATTGTGAATAATATTTTAATTTTGAACTCAATATGGAGGAAAAGAGGAGATTTCTGAAGCCGACTAGGAAAAGAAAGGAAAATGAAGGTGGGAGTCAGAAGAAGAACGTAGAACAACAAGCAGAACGCAGAAACTCTCCACAAAAAGTAAAACCAACCACCCCAAAAGACAAATCAAATAATAGTAGTAAAAATAATAATAATAGTCAAAAATATAATAAATTACCTGGGATCGTGAAGAGTAGTAAAGAGACGAGTGAAAAGGAACGAAGTAAAATGAGGGAAAGAGTAGAAACGTCTTTGGGTAAAAAGAAAGACAATTTAGAGCATACAATTTCAATTTCATCATCTACTTTGGGGTCAGCTTCTCGTCGTCTATCCTCATCATCATCATCATCTTTTATTTCTCCTTCCCCTTCTTCTTGTTCTTCTGCTTCCGCAAAATTTATTGAAGACACAATAAAAAATGGTGTGGGATTAAAATTAAAAAATCAGAGTTTCAAAATTCCAAAGAAGGGTTCTTCTACTACTACTACAACAACTATTATTCCTCCTACTACAACTACTACAATTACTTCTATTCCTCCTACTACAATTACTTCTATTCCTCCTACTACAATTACTTTTATTCCTCCATCTACAATTACTTCTATTCCCGTTAGAAATTTGCATGTTGAGCCTGATACTAATGTTGTTATCGTTAACGAACCTCCAGTCACAAATGATGGTGCAGAAGAAATGGAGTGGGAAACCACGGTATAGTATTTTATATTAAATTCTTGTGTATTTTGACAAATCTATTTCGATATGGTAAATATATTATACCTTTCAATAGATTGTGGGAAAAGTAAAATTTATTTTTATATTATTATTGATTTAGGTTCTCCGCATCAAAACCTTGTGGCACAATTCTGCAAACTATGAGTCTCTTGGGGAAACTAGAAGCCAAGGCTCAGAAGAAATGGACGTTGATGAGTCCTATGAGCCTTTAATTATTGTTCCAGACACGAATATTTGGATACGTAAGTCGCTACTACGTTAATTATATACTATTTACATAAATTTAGAGTATAAATTAATAATTTAAAATTATACACCCTTCATACCCTATAAAATTGATGTACAATTGTTGTTTTTTTAGACTGCTTGTCGTTAATAAGGGAATTATTAGACACCAAGTTCAAATCCTATTCTTATCCACTAATTGTGATACCCTGGATGGTACTCCAAGAATTAGATGTAGCCGGGAAGTCATGGAGAGGGCCGAGTAGACCAGCGATTCACTATATCCATCAACTTTTAAGTTCCAAGCATCCAAGAGTTAAAGGTCAAAAGGTCAAAATCTTCCGTCATCTTTGTTTCAATAATCTATAATAAAAACCAAAAAAAAAAATCGTTCACATTTTTGTTACAAGTCCAATTTACCAAAATCAAATTAAAATATTTAAATAATAATGATTGTAATTTAATTTAAATGTAAAGGCCTCGGATGCTTGTGTGGATGTGCCCAATTTTGATAGACTCAATCCAGATGATTCCATACTTCAGTGTGTCCAGCAACAACAGCAGAATAATTCCTATGCCGCCGTGGTAAAATTAAATATATGCAATGGCAATTAATATACATATTGCCATTACTATGCATTTATAATAAATTTTTACATGTTTTTATGACATGTTTTGCTTTTATTTTCAGATATTGTTAACAAATGACAGGAATATGTTGAATAAAGCGTTAGTAAATAATATTGTTGGAGTGGACAGTTCATCGGGTGTGAAAGCAGTCTGTGATATTCTTAAACAACCAGGAAATAAAATCCCCAGCACTTACTCGCCTGTAGCCTCTGCATCCTGCAATCCCGAGAGTAAAAATCAACCCAGGGAAACAAGTACTTCTTTGTTAAGGCCACGTTCACCAACGCAGCCACGCAAGCGAATGCTTTCACCTTTGAGAAACAATTCAAAAATGCTTAAATTTCCAAATGATTCTGATCCCAGTGTCACAACGCTCAAGAATTTTACGGATGTATTGAAATTGATTCAACAGACCTTTTCTCATGTAAATTTTCAATAGATAATCGCAGCAAGATCGTGCATATATTTTACATTTAAATTAAATTACAATCATTATTATTTAAATATTTTAAATTATAAATAATTTGATTTTGGGAAATTGGACTTGTAACAAAAATGTGAACGATTTTTTTTTTGGTTTTTATTATAGATTATTGAAACAAAGATGAAGGAAGATTTTGGCGAGGAAGGATGGCTAAGGGCACTCAAAATCTCTCCTCCGTACACAATTAAAAGTGCAACTCTGTGTATTATAAAGCATTGGCTTGCCGTTTTCTCTGAAGTTTTTGGACGACGAGTCAGCTTAGCCGAAAAGCTATTGAATCTCCTTCAAGAACGAGGGGGGGGATCAGTCAAAGATTCTACAAAATGTGAAGAAGAAATAATTCAGTGCGTTTTGGGTTTATTTGCTGCAGGAGAGTTTGCTTTGAGTACATTAGTCAAAACAGATTCAAAGGTTCGAGCATGTCGTCAAGCTCTCTTAACTTTCAGTGAACAAAACTGCGCACGAAGCAATACACAAAAGGCTGAATAGTAATAAAAAAAACAATCGTACTTTGTCTTTCAACTTGAAGCTTGCAACACAACCTGTTCAAGTACAAAATTATACGAGTCATTTGTGAATGTATTATTAGTTTTTTTTCCGAAGAAACATCCAGATACTAAAATATATTTCATTCGTGTTTTTAGTTGAGGTTACAGAGAAATTTTAACTATATTTCTTGACGTTTCTGTTCTGCAAAGGGATTTTCTTTTTCGACTTCTCTTTATTTATACTGTATTCAAGATGGCCAGAACGTAATAATTGAAATCATTAAAATGAGAAATCCCGATTGGGAATCATCCACGGTAAAAGTTTTTATTTTAGTGTACGAATATAGAGTTCCCAAACATAATTTCCCGCATGAATTATCTATAAAAAATGTATGTAAAATGTATGTTTTATTTGTACTGAATATGAAGTACCTATATATATATGTGCATAAACGTATGCCTATTTGGATTTTGACGTTGTGATACGATATTTAACAAATATTCTTTGTATTTTTGTAGACGATGATGCACAATACGAAATAATAAAACTTGGGATTCATGAAATATATTAGTGTCGAGTACTTTTTCGTACATTTCCCATCATTGTTCGTTGAATATTATTATACATCTCGATTGTGAAGCTGACTGAATTCAAGGAGAAAGCAGATGGAAAGTATACGAAGGACTTGATTTTCTTCATTATTTAAAATAATAAAGTAATTTATTTTATTTTCTCCTTTCATCGTGTCTGTGCGTTTTCTTGACGCTCCCATCCCCATTCCTCAAACTGGCTTTGAATGAATCCGATTTTTATGCCATCGGAAGTCTGTAATTTTCAATTTTATCAAAACCTTCGCCTCCTTTTTAGTGGTCCACCAAATACCTAAATATTAGTAAAAATACTATTTAGTAAATAGTAAATAAAAATACATATGCAGATATGTCTGTTTAATCCTTTGCCTTCTCATTTCTTTTGCTATGAGCTTTTCAATTCAAGAGATTTCCATTTGATTTTTGTTTTGTAAGTACAGATATATGTATAGGGAATGAAATGATGGTGGACATATCCAGGGGTCGAAATACGCTCAAGAAACAGAATCAGATGCTTCGGAGTCGCGGCTCTCGCGAATGTTTGGCCTAAAGTTTAGCCACTACATAAATAAACACGTTTTGGAAATGCACACGACTTAATTATATTTCTATTTGATATTTTTGTTATATATAAAGAGAAAAAAGTGAACAAATAATATTTATGGAATATAAATGAGCTGTTAAACATACAAAGGGTAATAAAACGGGGAGTGCTATATGTTTACGGTTATTCATTTAATTTGATGGGTTAATCAAGTGGGGGGAATGACGTGGGGGAGGAGGAGGAGGGCGAAGCATCCTCTAATTCTACTTCCTCTTCCTCAATCGTTTCCAGTTCACTCCCTGGCGACATTGGCAAATCTTCTTCGTTTAACGGGGTTCCCTCATCTTCCTCCTCCAACTCTTCACCCACCGCCGGTTTCTTCTTCCGCTGAAGAAAGCCACACTGACAGAAATGGCAGGCACAGAAAAGAATGCAAATTAAAGCTCATCAATTCCGTAGTATTACATATAGATCGAAAATATATTATATTTTCGTCTGTAGGTATTCATACTTATAGTTTAATTATAGGGGAAATGTGGGTGGCTTACCGAGTACAAGCAGAGTGCGATACACAAAAAGATGAGGGCTCCCCCCACGATGGAGCCCATGATTATCCATCGGGAAACTTTCTTGGCTCCGTCCAATTTAATTGTGGTATTCGCTTCACTTTTGTCGGGGAGGCGATTCCCAAACTGAATCCCGGGATCCATATTTTTCAAGATGATTTCGCCCTCTGTTTGAATGACTAACGTGTTGGCATCCTCCCCATCAAACAGTTTCCCTAAATAAATAAATCCCACCCACCCACCATCAATTATTACCATGTGTTCAACTATCTTTTGAACTAGGATTTACCTACATAAGTACAAATATACACCCTCCATTTTCATATGTTATGACTCCGTCGCTGTCTTACGTGTGACATTGGAGGAAATCCGCATGGAAATGATGACACTCCCACGGGAATTCGGCTTGAAATCCTTGAATTTGCAGAGGACTTCCATGCAGTCCACCATCTGTGTGGAACAACCAAAGAAGAGGACATTCCCTCGAAGAAACGGATTCGATGATGGGGATTTTCGTTTCCTCAAATCCCGCCCCATGTCCGACTCGGATGAGTATTCCTTGGAAATGGAAGTTTGAATCATGACGGCATCAAAACTGGGATCCGGCTGATGATCTGTATACTGGATTGCGTTTAATTTCTTTCTTCGGGATGTGACGGATGTGTCGGATGATCCACGTTGGAAATCCCCCGTGATACCCCGACAAATCATTTCATTCCCATCCACTTCTGCCTATATTATTATTATAGTATACATTTCAGAACCAAAATGTGGATGAACTTTCAACGTTTCCATGTTTACACAATGACATATTGAGATTACGACTACACATCTATGCAATTTAAGTGAGGGAATATTTATTATAATTATAGGGAATACACAGGGAGGGAGGTGTTCTTCAAACCTGGGGATAAAAGACTTGAACGACTTCCAAGGAATTCCGTGCATTCGTCAAATTGACAGGGATTTGAAATCGCAGCCACATGTTCGAAATCGTACTTTGTCCATCCAAACGAACCTTTTTTTCATTAATATAAAAACATAATCAAATCAAAAGAATGGTAAGTTTGAGATTAAGATGAATGTAGTATGGATAGTAATGTCGATGTGGATTTACATTGTAGATGTGAGAGAGGATTTGATAATTGGTGAGTGTGGTTCGACTGAAAAGGATCGTGTCTCGATTTCCGGTGATGTGAACATCCGCCGAGGCGTTGATGGGGAGAATGAGCGAGAGAACAGACACTTTTTCCAAATCCGACGTCGTTGTAGCTTCAATTGTAAATAGATATTCTTGCTCAAAAGCTTGGGAGCCCGCAACCAAGTCCGTCATGTCAAATTCCATGATCAATTCGGCCACTTGACCTCGCTCCAATGTCCGACCCAAAGAACATTTGTATGCGTAAAACAAGGAAGTGCTCACCACCACACTTTGACATGCTGGCGGAACCCTCACCAAATTCCTTCCTATACACAACAATAACACAAACACAACATCAACAATAAGGATTTAGAAACTTTTATGACCGTATGCATTTTTTAAAGGAGGAGGATTTCCGATTCAAATTTACTTGTGAATGAAATGGTAACCGCCGGTGACACGGCCGTTTCCTTCACATTTGTTATAGCAATGAGGAGGACGACGGATGAGGCCGAGCCGATTGTGAAATTCCCTGATCTTTGAAAATGGGGGGAAATTAGACTGTTTCAATATCATCTCAATGATTGCTCAACAGCATGTTCCTTTCGGATTCCGAATAAAACTCACCCGATACTCTGGAATGAGGCGTCAATACGGAGATCCGCAACGCACTTCTCATCGTCCCCACACAACACTTGCAACGGTAAACTGAACAATGTCGTATTCTCCTGTTGAAAGTTCATTATGGGGCAATTGGCACAAAATTCTTTTAGCCCTTTGAATCAACACGGACATTTCAACATTTCATAAATATATATGCGACCCCTAAAAGTTTGTCAACATTCAACAATCAACAATGAATATACAATGGGAAAAGAAAGGAAAGAGAAAAAAAAACCTGGTCCAGAAATGTTGACGGTGATGAGTCTTCCATTTGATAAACTTGGTGTGATGTCAAATCGTGTGGTCGAGTCTAAATTAGCGGATCGTTTCCCTCGTCGGTATCCACTGAACTCGACTTTCTTCTCAGGTGGTAAAAATACTTGTTGTCGCATCTTGACCGATTGATCCGTATCCAACGTCTAGTGTTTTTATTCATATTGGAAATGAATGGATTGCTTAATTGTTTTAATCAAGTCCATATTATGGATTGAAAATATGAAGAATAAAAAAAAAAAAACTTACTCGAACGACAACGGCCTTTAATTTGATGCAGGTTTCTTTGTCTTTGTGGGCGAGTTGTTGGTAAATGAATTCTTTATTCGAGTCGGAACCATCTTCTTC
Organism: Gisinianus flammeolus; assembly: GCA_034699125.1. Lineage (NCBI taxonomy): Eukaryota > Metazoa > Arthropoda > Collembola > Symphypleona > Katiannidae > Gisinianus > Gisinianus flammeolus. The sequence goes on from JAIUND010000690.1 coordinate 53,738, forward strand.
TTCTTGGGGCTTCATTAAAAGAACTCGCGGAGGTTTCGAGTCGATATCCACAAATAATCGCACGCCAATGTCTACACACAGAATGAACCACTGATTTCGGGGGTCGGTAATTAAATATTGAAATAAATTATGCATCGGGAGTTTTGTTTTGTTTCTTTATATACCTAATGTCGGAGGCAAATTGTAGCCAGAGAATGTGAGGCATGAGTAGACGCTAAAATCGGTTGCATTTAGTGGCAGTCGGTCGACGTCACTGTACAGCCGCCCCGCAATCCTCACTGCTGGTCGAGATCTCAAAATCACAGTTTGAGAGGATCCATATGAACCCACCGCAATATCTACGCCATACAAAAATACAATACAAACCACAATCCCTTGACTCAATTCAAAAGGTAAACAATGATTAGTTTAGGTTTTAGTTTAGTTCAGTGATTCTGACCGTTGAATCCGTTGCTGTCAAAATCCACGCCACGGGATAAACTGAAACCGAATCCTTTCAAGCGGCTATCGATGAGGCTGGCATGAATCACTTGCGAGTATTTACTGAGAATCCCTTTCGAACTCCCATGGTATACATAAATGGAGCCTTTCCCTCCCTGCGAATACGGTGCACTCACCACCACATCTATATAGTACATATATGTATAGAAATATTATTTATCCACATGGAAAACCGTTTCAACGCGCCTTGATGAGCGAACCTAATATATACGATATTTTAAATAATCACCATTAAAACCATCGTGATTGAGATCGCCTGCGGAGGAAATTGCGGATCCGAATTGAGACCATGGCTCGTTATCCCCGTTCAACGTCTCTTTCAATTCCAACGCAGAGTCCTGGATTCAAAAATATTAAAATCACATGAGTATAATGTTGCAGTTTTATTATGGGATTTGAAATGGGGGTGGATGAGGGATGGGGGAAAAATGAGGGCATATATGTTATGTTATGTACATATACATACTCCATTGCTCATGTAAACAAAGGCGGCTCCTTCATCCCCACGTGTGGCTACGTTGAGAAGGCGATCCCAGGGTGTGTCAAATGGAAGTAAATGCAAGATTTTATCCGGATTGTCCCTGTCCCCACCCAAACCATGTTGCGAATCTGGAACTAGGAATGGAGCGGTTTTTTTGCTCGTGAATCGAGGAGCACCCACGATTAAGTCATCATATCCATCATAATTCAAGTCCACGGCACAGAGAACAGAGCCAAAATATGATCCAATTTGTTTCCCTTCGATCATATCCAATCTTTCAATGGGGTCGGCATCAGTTTGAGGAAAATTGAATATAACGACTGTGCCAAATAATGAGGCCCCTCGAGGTGCTCCACTTGCGTACTGGACTTTCCGGTCCAAAGACCCATCAGATGACATGAAAAACCTCCCGGAAGTCACAGCATAGCCAAAATAACTGTCGTTCTTCAGAAAAGTGAGCAACTCTGCACGGACGACGAGGGGTTTGGTGAAAATGTTACTGTTCACAGCAGTTTGACCATTCCGTTCGAGTCTGGGAGGTTCCGGATTGTCCGAATATTGAATTATACTCCCTCTCCAATTATGAATCCCAGGTGCTCCCAATATCAATTTATTCTCATTCGTCACATGCATGGAAAATCCCGCCTGTCCATACGTCCAGTAAAACTCTCCCTGTCTCGGCAAATCCACTATTTATTAAGCCACATCATACGAGTTATAAAAATAATAAATAATTTTTTTGATATATTTATAACAACTCTATTATTTAAGTAATTAGTATTAGCAGGGAATTTTTTAGATTTTTTAAAACAAATTCACCTTTGGATGATAATGGCAAGAGCCGGTAATTTCTTGGTAGTTCAGGTAAAGTGTCTTGACAAATATCTTTTTTGTGACGCCAGTAACAAATGCCATGCAATAAATATTCATCGGATTCGTTGAAGTGCGGATTATTGGCGAATTTTTGATTAGCCCAACGACTAGCACAGGTCACAAACCGGGTGGAATTACCAGCGAACATGGAGCCACCGAGCTAATTCATTATATAGAATAAACAATAACATAAATACAATAAACAATCATCACACTACATGGAAATACTTAGATACTATATGAGCGCGTGTGTATTTACTCACAAAAAAGAATTATGTATGTATGTATGAAATGTATGTGTAAAAAATGAAACATGGATTTACCCAGCCACCGTCCTTTCGATCTTTCACTGCTAACTCAGTGACATCCTCTTTCCACCCATTAAAACGAATTATTTTTATAGTTTAAACATATATCTATAGACTTTTTGATATTCAAGTCATCAATTGATGCATCTATATATATATATAGTTGTTGTTGTTTTTCTTACCTCTTGTCGGATCCTGAGAAATAAATTATTAATATTTTTGTTAATAGAGTCTCGTTTCCCTATATGACTTTCAGTCTCTGAGAAAAGGCATGATGATCCAGTAAAACATAATTTCATTGCTCACCATCATGACGACTTCACAAGTATCATTTTCTTTCCCCAAAGAGCAACGGTAAATGACACCCGGCTCATAAATAGCTTGATGTTTCGAGTAGGTTGAATTTGCTCTGGGGGCTCCAATAATGACCCTTTTTTAATACAAATTGTTGTATTAATTGTAAGTTAGTGCAGTTAAAGAATGTGAGTGGATGGAACTAACCATGAGGATGAACTGTCATCCGTTCTAGGGAAAAGCTCCACAGTCGCTCCAAAGTAACTTTCCGACTCCTCGTCATCCAGGCTACTGATTATTATGGGATGAGTCGTGTCCAAATTATAAGCCACCAGTACATTCAAAAGAATTAAAACGTTGAAAAGGACGAAAATTGTTTTAAAAAACATGTTGATTCTTTCCTACTTATTTGTACTCTGTCCATGGGATTTGTTTTGTACCCAAGTATTTATGTAATTAATTTGAAATTGAAGATTAATATAATTCGCACACGGTGTTTCACAGTGAAACTTTCACTATAGTAGAAGTTTTGGCGTCAGGAAGTCCCGGCTTCTAATAAAATTACAATTATTATCCTACTGCTCATACTCATCGAAATTGTCGAGAATTCCTCCTTGCTATTTTTATCTCCAGTGACAGAATGTTTTGTTAGATTAGATAACTCTCGCTGTTTATTGTAAAAGTAAAAAGCACATAAATATTTATCATAAAAGTAAAGTGCCGAATATATGCCAATCCTTCGCATTCGTGTTAGAGAGAAGAGAGAGAGAGAGAAAAAAAACTTTTATTACAAAAGTTACTGCCATTATTATAATGGTGGCCAGGCGACCCAGTATATATACAGTAGATAGGAGGTTTAACATTAGATTTGAAGGATTAAAAAAAGCACAAGTTCTCATTTTTTTCGTGCACGTCCTGACTATATTATATATAGTATATAGTGAGACACAAGGTTGTGAGACAAAGATGATGACTGTGTACTGTCATCATCTTTGTCTCATTATGAATTAGTCCTTTTTGAAATTGCAACTGTGGTACTGCAGAGTTTCTACAAAAACATCCATCGTCTTCTTTAGACT
>JAIUND010000691.1:0-57252 GCA_034699125.1 Gisinianus flammeolus
GTGCTGAACGCGAGAAAATCAATGAAATAACTTGAGAGTCGAGAGAAATCATGTCCAAAATCCTGTCAATCTTGTCCTTTTGTCATTGTCATTGCTACTGATTAAAATGAGGTGCATTTTGCCGTTGCACTCCGTTGAGTTATTTTATTGAAATTAAATTCCTTACAAAGTACCACAAAAAGTTGAAGGATTTCAATTTTCAATGCATGTGGAGAGCCAAGACAACTTTAGACTTTTTTCATTCCTGATTTCTTTTGTGTTTTGTGTTCCATTTTCCGACTGACAACGTCACGTTTGACTTTTATCCTTTGACAAAGTACCAAAAACAACTCATCGTCAGGTTTTTTAAGTATATAGTTTTTGAGTTGGAGTTCCGAATCTCTCAATGTGTGGACTTAACGTCGAATTGAATTGAAAACCGACACAATTGGAACAACTGCGGAAAAATGTGGGGAAAGCGGGATATTTAACGTCCTCAAGCGCATTAAGAATTCGGACATGAAAACGGAAAAACAATTACACTTCGTCGCAAGTAATAATATAATGAATTGAAAATTATACAAACAAATAAGTTTGGCAAACATTCAAATTTGATGGATCATTTTTTCGGGATCTTTTCAAATAGCTTTTTTGACTTTTGACTCCAAAATCCTCAATTTTCGTTTCAAAATTTACTTCTTTCTGTGTGTGATGAAGGGTTTTCTCATGTTTATAGTCTCCATATTTTAAGAAAGTCTTACTATGATTTGAACTGACGAGAGAAAATATACTAAGAAACGAGAAAAACAATCAAATGAATGCTGAAATGTGGATGTGGAAAAGATGAAAATGAGTGGAAATTAAAGCACAGAAAGAGTCACAGCCGCGGCCGCGGTTTCCCTTTTCTCTTCTTTTGTTTTCCTTTCTAAATTCCTTACCGCAAATAAATACGGAATTTCCTCGTATCAAATATAGTTTTGTATAAAAATCGTTTTAATGAACTCATTAAAGTCACTTTCATCGCTTCATTTTGTGGACTTATTAAGGGCAATTGTTTTCGATCCATCGTCATTAAAATCCGCTTCAAAAGTTCGAGCCATTTCGTGTGGCCATTGAAAACACCACACGTAATTCCATTTCAGTTCTCTTCTTTTTTCAACATTCTGGAACGATTTGAACTGTGGAGGTGAGCAAGTCCAAATCCCATGTCTCAATATCCCTATAAGTATATACTCATCATCATTTCCCCATATATATATACAATGATAACAGCTGAGCTCATATATATAAACGAGTTTTCCTATATCGCGTTCTCCTTATAAACAACTCGCCGCAATTCCATACAAATATATTCAAAGCGAGTAAAAAACTGCAAAACTATATGCAAAACTGTTTGTCTCATCCTACACTAAATTAATATTACTTGAGCCCGCGCATCTCAAAACGTTTGGACTTTGAAAGCTGCCAAAAGCCATTCACAAATGTATAATTCCTCTCTTTCTGTCGTCATCCTCTTGTTCACACACAGACTATATATTATTGTATTACGTATATCGTCGGCTAAGTTCCATAACCGTGTATTATCATTTGGCCCCGGAAGGCGCATACTGCACGTTAGCATATATGACCACATACGCTAATTCGCCTTCTGGGGCCACATGATATAATACAGGGTTATGTGATGGAACTTAGTCGACGATATATATGTAATATACAGACAAAACAAGGAGAATCACGTACATCATGCTGATCATATAAAGAAAACAGCGATTGACCTCGTCCTTGTCTTCGTCTCATGTGCTCTCTCGCATCTCTCAGCATTGTCAGTGAGCTGTGAGCTCAACTGTAAAGAGTTCAACTGTATATACACAACTTTAGACTATTCGACTCACGCTGTCGAGCCATACAAAAATCATGTCATGTTTTTTCATTCATTCAATCACAAAGCCAACGCTTTTTTGTGTATAATACAGTCTGTGCTCCACGCGACGTCCCAAAAACTGACTACAACAACAACAACAACAATCAATTGTCGGACAAATTGCCTTCAAAATGTATAAACAAAAGGACAAAGCAAATCGTCTGCCGATTGTATATTGTCATTGCCTGCCGTCTATATATACGCAAAATTCACGCACTTTTCCTCTAATACGCACACACACACACGTCAGTCCAATATAGACGATAGAGATCACGCAACACGACAAACTGAGCTTTAAATTGGTGAATGCAATTATTGCACACTAATCTCGCTCTTCATCTACATTAATTATTAATTATTAATTATTAATCACTAATCACCAAATAACAACATAAAAAAATCAGCGTAAAGAGCAAGGAAAACCACACGTTTCGATTCATTTATTTTGTTATTTAGCTAATTTGGAAGTAAGGATTATAAAAATATGGCTCTTCTTGCTTTTTTGTGGGTTTTCTCCATTTTCTTTGGGGTCTTGTTCGTATATCTGCTGGAGGAAAGACGCCATCAAAAATCTCTACCGCCCGGTACATACAAAATTTCGAAATTCACAAGTCTAAATTCCAATTTTGATTTTGATTTGTTTCTTCAATTTTGTCCTGATGCAATTATATTATACATTATAGCAATATGATAATAAGTCATTTTTCTTGGTGCTGATTTTGTATATTTATATGTTGGATTTGTATTTATTTAAGGGCCGTGGGGACTCCCAATTTTAGGACATTTACCATTTCTCGGCCCAGAAGGTCACAAAACTCTGTTGGAATGGAAGAAAATCTACGGGCCAATTATGAGCATTCGATTCGGCAGTTTTCCGTACATTTCTTCCGCTTAATGAATATTTGATTTCAATCAAATAATTAAATGTTTCTTGTTGACTTTGGGGGATTGTCAAGTCATTTTTCCTGCGTGAATTAATGTGAAATGTCAATGTCCAATTATTGTTTTAATGTTTTTGAATGTGGTACAGGGCGATTGTACTGAGTGACTCCAAGATCATTAAAGAAGCCTTCAGTCTCCCAGAATTTTCCGGCCGTCCAAAGTTCAAGGTTTTTATGGAAGCAACACGCGGGAAATGTGAGTGCAAAATTCAACAACGAATTCCTTCTAGTTTTCCTTTCACAAAATATTCCTAATACAATTCCAACTTTTTTGGTGATATTTTACGATATGTGTTTATATAAATCACATAGCAATCATTTTCTCTGATGGTGAACTCGTTCGACAGCAGCGTCATTTCGCCATTTCGAATCTCAAACAGTTTGCGACGGGCACTAAATGTTTGGAAGGTCGAATTCGAGAGGAAATCGCGGAAGTATTGGAGGACATCCGGTCCAGCTCCATTTCCGCTTCCGGTCAAGTCCAGCCCATCAAGATTGGTCATCGGTTTGTGGGTCACATCGTCAACGCCATGTGGAGTCTTTTCATGGGCTCACGTTTCGAGTTGAACGACCCAAAACTCACTGCTTTAGCGAATGGAACCAAAGCGTAAGAAAATACGGATATATTTGAATAAATATCTACATAATTCGAAAAACCCGCTGATTTTGCCAATAATTTCAAATGATTGAATTTGAATTTGCACAGATTGTGCGATTTGGATGGAATTCTCCCGCCGCTCTCTCTTTTCATCCCCTGGATTTCCACTCTTATACCGAATTTGTCGGGCTATAACAATCAATTAAATGGCTGGCGCGTCAACTACGATTTCATTGAATCAGAATTTCAAAAACCGCTTTTGCCCGGTCACATTTCCGGTCAACCGCGGAATGTGAAGGAAGCTTTTCTGGATCAAATGGAACTTCATAAAGATGACCCAAATTCCAGCTTCCACGAATCACGTGAGCTCCAAAAAAATTCCAAACCTATATGTACATTTTTGTTGCGGGTGAGGATTCAAAATTCAAACTGAAAATATGAACATTTGTTTGATGATTCCACAGAGAAAATGTTCCCGACGATGGTTGGAGATGTTCTAATTGGGACGCTGGAAACGAGTACAAATTCACTGGATTGGTTCCTCATTTACATGGCCACCCACAAAGAAATCCAAGAGAAATTGCATGAGGAAATTGAGGAGTGGATTGGCTCATCGCGTCTTCCCGCCCTCGCAGATCGCCCCAATTGCCATTATGCTGAAGCCGTCCTCAATGAAGTCATTCGATTTTCTTCCATTGCCCCACTCGGCCTGGGTCATCGAGCCCTCAAGGACACATATTTTCATGGTTATTTAATCCCCAAGGACACGATCATCATGGCCAATTTATATGGGATTATGAATGACCCGGAGATTTGGGGCGACCCGGGAGTTTTCCGACCCGAAAGATTCCTGGATTCGGATGGAAAGTCTGTCAAGTCCGCATTTGAGAACGTGGTCGCTTTTTCGATGGGGAAACGGAATTGTATGGGGGAAGGACTGGCCCGAGATCAACTCTTCCTTTATTTCACCAGTCTTGTTCAGCGCTTCCGGATTGGTTGCTCCACTAAAATCCCGTGCATGAAAGGGAAACCCGGGCTGAGCATCGCAACTTACCCCTATGAAGTCATTTTCCATGATCGATTAGCCAATTCATAATCAAAATCAAAATCAAGCAATTCCCTATCTAATCAAAGAACGAGTTAAATAACTAAATCATCAATTAGTAAAACTAAATATAATTTAAATTACGCGCTCACTATATACAATAAGCTTTATTTGACGGTGTTGTCAAACTCGAAAGAAACGTTATTTTCAATGCAAAAACAGAAGAAGAGTGCAAATAAATGTAAATGTATAAATATGAAATAAATGTTTTGGCTTTGCCCTTTCATTTTGAAATTAACATTCACACAATTCAGAATTCATCATTTCTCATAATTTAATAATCCAATGGAAAATTAGCAGCAGCACTTTTGTTTTTGTCCACAGCGGATTTGATTTTTTTAATGGAATAAAGAGAAACAAATGGCTGTGGATTTTCATTCAATTCATTCTGTCTCTGTGGAGGAAAATAACAATTTTTTCCTGTGTGTGGATAAATAAGACGGAAAAAACGAGTTTTCCTTCATCATCATCTCCTTTTGTATATCTTTCATTAATATATATCATAAAAGGAATTCTGTAATATATACATGCAGGCGCGTGTGAAGATGCAAAGTGATTTGATGTGTGTGGCGAGACTGTGAAGCACACAGGGAAAATGACGTGGAAAATAAAACCTCTTGTCCTTCTTATTGAATGATTTATTGAAACTAAAGTTCAGATTAAAACTTGAACTTTGGACAGCTCGCCAAAATAAACAACAACAAAATTTCTTGAACAAATTGTCAATTTGCCAAATTTGAACTGGTAAACAAAGCCAAGACAAACAAAGGCGACGCAAATTGACTGCAAAGGAAAAAGGTCTGCAGTCTGCGAAATTCACACGTTTTCACTGTACAAAAGTATATATATATACAAAAGACACGACACGACAAATTGAGCTTTAAATTATATAGTGAGAATATTTGTATTTAAAAGAAATAAATCCTATTATTTCCTGCATAGAGAATTAAACAATTGAATGCTTCATAAAATGATGTATGTATAGTAACATTTCATTTCTAACGTCCAACACACCATGCACACAACACTTTACGGAAAGAACATTAATTCCGGATACCAGACAGCCGGGAAAGGTACAATAATTGAATGTAGATTCCTCTTGTGTTTTTTGAGGGTGTCTGCCGTTGTGTATCGTTTTCCACAAATGACACAAAAATGAGCTTTTTCCTTCGAGTTCAAATGAGTCAATTGATGTCTTTTCAAATGTTCCTTTCTAGCCGACGCAAAGACACAGCCGGGTTGTGGGCACTTAAAGGGCTTCTCGCCATTATGAAGTCTCTTGTGTATAATCAATCCATGATTGTTGAGGAAACGTTGATCACATTCATCGCACTTCAATGGCGGTTCCTTTGAATTCCCTTTTGCTTGGCCCGGGAGAGGACCCTGACAAAGTCCATTGAAAGAAAAAAACAAACAAGAACAATTAAAAATTTAATTATAGTGGATTAGAGATCTTACATGCAAACTGTGTACCATGTGAAATTAAATTCAGGCAACCCTAATGATAATTTTATATTGGACATGAGTATTTTCATTTACATTATATAGCATTTGGATGTTTGATTTTTGATTTCCTTATACCTTTTGATTAAATTTTGTATTCATCGTGTTTCTCAACTCTTGTCCGGAAGTCCCAGCTTCTCCGTCACCATTTTGTAGACATCCAACCGCTCTTGGACTCAACGTTCTGTTTTCCGGTTCTCTCACGATTGTATTATGAAGATTCCCAGTAGGATTTTCTGCCTTGCTCAAAATCCTTGTTTGTCTTGCTGCTCTTTTCTGTCCAGGAGGAACGAGTTTGAGTTTCTTGACCTTTACCGCTTCCGCAAGTTGTCCTCCTTCTCCAGTCGACTTGATGGACTTGGACGTCCTTTGTTTTCCCTTCAACTTCAACTGTCCAATTTCCCTTGCAACTGAAGATGAAGATGCTCCAGCTGTTTCTTTCTCCCTCTGAGATTTTGCAGACACGACCTATACAAAAAAAAACAAAAAAACACTAACAATATTAACAATGACAACGGCTTGAATAACGATTGAGGATTTTGTAATGGTGTTCTTATTCACTTTTTTAACGTGGGTCGGAGCGAGCGAAATTTGAGCCTGGACAGAATTAGAATTAGAATTAGAATCGGGAGGATCTGGACTTGATTCAACTCCCTCCGATTTCTCAGTCGAAGGAATCATGAGGACGACTTTGGATGAGGATTTTGGAGTCTTTGCCAGTAGTTTCTGGATCTAAAAAATCAATCAATCGTAATAATACTGAAATTGAAAAATGCGTTCAAAATAGACAATTAAAGGTGACAAATTGACATTGAATTCAATTTGGGTCGAACAAAAGGATTGAAAACTGAACTCGCGTTCTCCACAAAAGGTTTTGATTCCATGTCGGGAACCACAGTGCTATAATCCAAGAAAATCTGCACCAACTTCCGCATATCCAGCTGGAGAATAGTTAATTAGAATATATAAAAATGTAATAAAATACCAATTCCCCAAAACAATTATACTTTTTACATAGTATTACGAAGCAATTAAAATGACTATATGTAACTAAAGTGTGCATAATAGTTGTAAATATACTCACAATGATTTGGTGCTCAATATCATTTTGTGATGCTGCAGCAGCCGCATTACCATCAGAATTATCTTCATACTCTTTCAAAATCGTCCCAACCTGTTCAAAACCCCACATGAAAATTAACATTAGATATCATAGCCGAACTTTTGTTTATCTATAACTACAATGTGTCCTCTACTTGTTGTCTAGACTGCATATGATTATGCAATCATTATATCATTTAAGACCCCCCATCAAATTATGTTTGAACGACTGTTGTGATTCTAGGCCTCTTGAGGTCAACTCAATCGTCGGAACCGTGTCTAAGAAAGTTCCCACTTTGTACTTGCTTAACTACACACACACGATACCTAGTTCCGAAACACTATGTATGCAGTGCATTTACATTGGGGGAGTTCCACCCCGCACATCATACTTTTCCTCCTTCTTCCCTTCCGTCCAGATTATAATAAGGACTCTGACTCCGTGGGCGACCCGGGTTCTATCCCCGGTAGACCAAACTAAACTAAAATTGTTTTTGATAATCTGTTGTTCCAGGATGATGGATATTGACCTCCTTGTCAACTTTTACATCCGAGTCAACCCTGTAAAAAAATTACTGTGGCCGTGAGAGAGATTTTTGGATTGCTTTACATTTTTCGGTACCGGGACGAAATCTGAGGAGCTAATAATCCGAAAAAATTCAGAGAGAGAGATAAATAGTTGCTAACGTAAGTTATATTTGGCAGTTTATGAAAATAATTGTAGACTTGACTGGGACAGCACGACAAAAAAAAGATGACGATACCCAGGTCAAGTCTACAGGTCAAGTCTTCAATATTTCTTATACAATATTTAATATTGTATGTTTTATGTTTTATAGCGTGTGTAATTTGAAGCAGTTGATTTGCAAATGCAAAGGACATGGCACGGTTTATATGGGAAATTGGCTTTCAGAGGGATTCGGCTGAAAATAGGCATGGAGGTAGTCTAAGGGTACAGGAACAACATTTTCATTACCAACTTCCTCGGGATTGCTCCTGGTGACCGCCACAGGTCACCAAAGGTCAAGTTTTCAACTTTGTCCTACAGCGTTGTGCAACCAACCAAATTTTCGGAAATTTTATGCTGAAAATTTTGTCTAAAGTGGCCAACTTCGTAGCTTTAACCGTTTGACCTCTTATACCCGAAAACCCGAAATTAAAGGTCAAAAATTAAAGTTTGACCGATTTCGTCGATATTGGGCTCATTCGACGCGGAATCATGAGCTGAACAATAGTTACCGAGGGGTCAACTTGATATTGGTGACTGTTTGACCTCCAGAGGTCAAAACGTAAACCATTAGGTCAACTTGAGATGACGAGTAAAAATGGACCAAAAATAACCAAAAATCAGAAAAAAAATCTTGATCAACTTTCCGAAGAGACCTTGTCAACATCTTTAACCGTTTGACCTCCAAGTGTCACGAAAGTGCCCAAAAGGTCAACAAATATCAAAGCTCAAAATATACCAAACGCTTGTTGACCTATTTTTTGGTCCATTTTTACAAAATGTTCAGCATAAAATTTCCGAAATTTTGGTGGGTTGCACAACGCTGTAGGGCAAAGTTGAAAACTTGACCTTTGGTGACCTGTGGCGGTCACCAGGAACAATCCCGAGAAAAGTGGTAATGAAAATGTTGTTCCTGTACCCTTAGACTACCTCCATGCCAATTTTCAGCCAAATCCCTCTGAAAGCCAATTTCCCATATAAACCGTGCCATGTCCTTTCTATAGGAAACCAAAATCATGTTGGTAATTTTTTGGATTAGTAATGTGTAACTTTGTCTACAATGCCCAAAATCCTTACAAAATCCTATTTCAAGTCATCAAACCAATAATTGTTATCAAGTAATATTGAAAATGGATTTTAAATCCAAATACGTCTAAATTAAAGTTACATGTGTTTATACAGCATTATTCACGACGAACTTGACACTTTGTATTCTGGCAGCATAGAAAGTGGGAAGTTGGTCGTGAATAACACGGTATAGTTTGTGTGTAAAAAGTGTGTGGAATTGACATTGTCAATTTTCTTACCTTTTCTCTGTCGTTCCGAGTGGAAATCTTTCGTCGCTAGAGCTTGAACAAAACAGCTGAATGTCTCACCATCATGTGCTTACAATTTAATTAATTTAATTACAATTCAATTATTGAAATGAGCAGAACCAGAATGAGAATTGTGCAATTAATTCCAAATTGTATGTGACAAGAAAAGAGAGGGAACAGTGAATCAGTCTTGTATAATTCTTTTAGCCATTCTTTGAGAATCGATTCCAGAATTAGGTATTTTACTAACAATAAGAATTACCAAAAACATCAGTAGGAATAATTACTAAGGAATTGGAATTACAAAAACAAAAAAATTCAAAAAGAATTGGTAAGGAATTGGAATTACCAAAAAAAATAATTACCCCATAGAATTGGCAAAAAGAATTGGGTATATATTACCCCCATTTGTTGAATTTTTGAAAGGGGAAATGTTGGAATTACGATTACCAAAAGTATTACCTAAAAGAATTACTAAGGAATTAGGATTACCAAAAATTGGAATTATACAACATTGTTGTGATTCGAGAGAAATGTGTGGAGATTTTATTCTGTCGGTGGGCAAGGAATTCAAAATCAAGGGCGTCTGCAATTCCTCTCGTTTACATTCATATTAAAATCATTCCTTATCTCGTTTACATTGAAATTCCGCTTCTGTGAATCCTCACGCAAACCAAAATATATATTATTATGACGAATGGAAAAAAGAAGGAAAAATAGAACAACTCAATGAAATACCTCATTACAAAACTTATTTATTATTTAATCTTCGTCCGAATCCGAGTTTTCTTCTACAGATTCGTCTTGGTCACTTTCACTTATGACCACTCGCTCGAGTTCTCATCATCATGTTTGGACTCTATTTATTAGTGGAATCTATATTATAGATTTCACTAATAAATGACGGTTTTCAAATCATTCAAAAAAGTTTCTTGTTCTATTTTTTGCCACAAATAAGACAACATTTCTATAAATCGCTAAGATTTTTTGTTGTTGATTAGGATTTGAGGTGGGTTTTTGTATAGAGGAGCTGCGGGCAAGATTGAGCAGTAAGCACTATATTTTTGCAGTTACGCAAAATCTGATGAATGGATTGGGATTCTGAAAAAGTCCAACGACACAGGTATACAATGACCGCCCAATTCAAATTTCGAATTTTTTACCAATTCCCTTTTGCCAGTAAAAAATGTTTGGTCCTTTTCCCATATAGTTTTGCAAATTTAATTTCAATTCTTGTCAAGCGCATGAAAAATGGAAATGTGGAGTCAGCATCTCATATAGATTGAATTAATACTTAAATTTAAGGTTTTAAGACGGGGGAAAACAGTTTCGGGTTTTGGTCAGAAAAACTGCGTGTGCCGTTTATTTTTGCTGTTTGTACTTGTTCCTTCATCAGGGGACTTTCTTCACTGTTTTGCTTTCCCCGAAATGATTGTGACTAAACTGTGTGTGGAGATGTTTGTTGGAAAGAAAGTGTGGGATTTGTGGGAGAAAACGGGAGATTTTAATGCGATGCGCGTCCTGTGTATACTCAGGTTTATTGAGAATTGATATATAATACTTGAGCTATATGAAAAAGGTGAAAGATGAAGAAAACGGTGTGTGTGGAAATGGGTTAAAAAATGTCACAATGGGCAATTAAATACATACAAGGGCCACGGCCAGGCAGGGGTTCGATTCCAGCTCAAGGGCAAACTCTTTCCTGCTGGTTTTACAGTGTATTCGAAATTTATATATATACTTTTCGACATAATTACATCCAAATGAAAAGGTATATATATATACATACAGAAAAATGGATTCTTTTCTTACAGTCAAATTATTAAAGGAACTTCACCAGTCAAAAGTCAACCGAGTTATATATATGTTGTAATTCTTTACACATACCGTAAAACTTGAATTAAAAGCCCATGGGCTATAGTGTCTGCAATTCTTGAAATTGTCCAAAAACTAAGGATAACTCAATAGCATTACGGTAAATGGCTATAGACACTAGATAAAACCAACGAAAAAACTAGGCTAATAATTGAGGTAGGTTTGTAATTAAATCTGGAGTAGGTTTTCAATTCAAGTTTTACGGTACATATTTATGTGATGACTTTATTGTATGTAACTTGAAACAATGAATTTGAATAGGTTTTAGCGCCGACGACGACGGCCATAACCTCGCCGACCTCCTCGCCCGTAATTTCCTCGTTGATCTCCTCCACCTCCTCTTCCTCCTCCTCCTCCTCTATTGTAACCATCATTGTAATTTCCTCCTCCGCCACGACCTCCCCCTTGACCTCCTCCTTGTCCTTGACCTCCATACTGCCCATTAAAAGTTCCGCAATAACCCCAACTCCCCGTCTGCAAAGGGCACCAAGTGTAGAGCGGGGAATTTGAACTTGTACAAGGGCCAGAGCATCGATTTCGTTTGGAGTCCTCTCCTCTTCGTGGAGAACAATAGTCCCAACTTTGTCCGGGTAAAGTCCCCGATGTATAGCAGAAATAATAGTCATACACTTTGTTATTCGAGCCGTAATTTGAGCAGTGACTCGTGCACTTTGAACCTTCAAATCCCGCAACATTCAAATTTCAAATTCCACATTTTTAAAATATACATTAATTCCGCGCACATTAAAATGTTTTTTTGAAAACTCAATTTGAATTTCCCGCCACTCAAAAATTTCAGTTGGGAAATCTGTTGACCGTACCGTAAGATCCAATTTGATTTTGACCGCCGCCACCACCGTAATTTCCCTAATTTTCCATCATGTGGAGGGAAAACCAAATGAATTTCAAATGAGATTGATTTTAATTTTTTAATTGCGATTTTAATTTAATTGTGAATTTGTGCGCAAAAGAGGAAAAACCTTGGATTAAACTTACACGTTGAGCTTCGGTGAGAGGAAATACAGATAGACAGGTCCAAAAAATGAGGAAATTTGGAAAGGAAAGGAAATTGAATAATTTTCTCCTCATCATTTTTTGGTCTTTTGGTCCTCTGGTATAAACTGCGTATAAATCTTTGTAAAAATTGGGGAATGAGGTTACAAATGTTTGCGCACTTTCTTGTTGAAATTCAAAATTGAATGAACGCTTTCATTTCATATAATTATATTTCTCATTTCCTCCATGGGGGAAAAAGACAAGGGAAAGGAAATCAAGTTCAAAATTTTCAGTGTATAATATATAGAAAAGAGAGGCAGACAATTTGATGGGGGAAATTGTCAAATTCCGTGAGAATTTGTCGTAAATCAAACTAGAAATTGTTTTCAAGTCCGAGGTTTTGATTTATGTGAGGTTAAAACCTGTTTTTTCTATATAGGCCGTCTCGCCTCACTTTATGTCACACAATAAGCACACAATTCAAAATGATATAAATGTGGAAAAGTGTCGTGACAAAAGATGAGGAAAATTCTGCATCCGCAATTAAACAATTAATCAAACGAGCAACACTGAACACTTTTTTATTCCTAAATACAAATGATTATCGTTAGATAAACATATAGGAGTACCTCACAAGGGAGCGAAGTACCTCTAAAATATTCCGTTTCTGTCCGTTTGCCCGTATAAACCTCTGTAGTGATTGCGCCCCATTTCACTACGTACCCTTCGGGAGCGCTCCGGTCGGGTAGCTACGGGGCCTTCGGCTCCGAGACACCCTCCCTCCGCACTCCCTCCGGGTGCTCCGTTCATGGGACTGCAATCACTTTCCTTTGGTCCGGTTATTTTCTTTAAATTTCTATTACTACCCGGGTAAAGTCCGAATTCGGTTTTTATCAATATTTGTATCACCCAGTATTAATCCCCGTAATCCCCCCCCCAAAAAGCTAAAAATTGTGTGAAAAAGTTGTTGCCCTCACTGGGATTCGAACCTTGGACCCCGGCTTAAAAAGTCAAACAACTTAACCCCTATACCAGGGGTGTCAAATGCGGGTATCTTAGCCCCCTGTGACCCGAGGGTCACCAAAATCATATAGGTCGCTGCTTCATTGAATAACAATGCCTATACAAAAGACCGCATGCAAATTGGTCAACCCGTTCTTGAGATATCGTGAAAAGAACAGACAGACGGACAGACAGAACGATAGAATAAGGGGAGCTTCGCTCCCTAATAACCAACTTGTGTGTGTGTATAGGTGCCTATGGAATATTTGCAAGGGATTTGATTGCAAAAAGTGGAACTAATGAAGAAGAACTAATACTAATTGATTCTCGAGGCTGCCCCGAAGACCCAGCAATTTTCCCACATTTAAAGAAACTTTCAGATGGCTCAAAGTCATTAAAAGGGAGATTTGAGGCTTTTAAATTTACTAATGATGCTGTCGTGCGATTTCAAGTATTTTTGGGATTTTGTCGCAATGAATGTCCACCGGTTAGTATATAATTTTCACACATTACTTGTGATTGTAAACACACAACTCCATAATATATTTGACATCCCTCAACATGTGCATTCTAAATTAACACTGTTAATTATTTTAGATTCGATGTGATGGTGAAAACTCTCACGGGAGGAAAAAAAGGTCTTCATTGGATGACGTGAAAATTATAGAACTACAAAAGGAGATTATAGTTAGTGGACCACTAGACAGAAAACCAAAAAGTACAAATGGGAAACTTCCGGATTCTTCATACCATTCAAGAGGTAACTAATAAATGTTTTTTATTCATATCTATACTCCAAACAATTGTACACATTACACATTTAATTTGAAAATTTGAAAGAAATATGATATATTATGACTCTTACCTTTTCATATATATACATAGAAAACCCTGAGAACGATCTAGTTATATGTGGACCGAAAAATCTGTTAATAGCTACAATAATTGGTATCTGTGTACTTCAAATTTTAATTGTATTCTGCTTTGTTCTGTGTGTGTGTCACCGAAGTAAAGAGAAGTTGCTACCTGAACCTGCTTTTAGAACAACTTCGGATTTTCCTTACTACGGCAGACCAAGTGCTATATTTAATACCTTAAGATCTCTACGCACGAATATGAGAGAATAGGCATATACATGAGTAGTTGATTTTCAATTTTTATAATGCAGATCAGCTAAAGTACTTTTTAAAACTATCCTTTCTCCAACAGTAAGTTACATATTACTTTGAACAAAAGAAGCACCTCTAGATATTCCCACATGCACAATAAGGGCATTCAATAGAGGTGTAAAAAAAAGACTTTAAACTAAGGGAAACACTGACAAGAATTCATAAAACTAAGTGATCTGTATACTCTTTTTAGTATTTTTGCACGCCTAGTTTATTCGCAAACGAAAGAATGAAAAAATCCCGTGATCCCGTTATAAACTTCAAGTTCAATCATGTTTATTGTATTCATTCATAGGAGTATAGGATCTATATGCAATAGGTAAGTCTTTTTACCACAAAAGCTACACATTATTTCATTTCTTACACAACTATATATCGTTTCGACTGCCTCTCAATCATATGAAAGGTAGTAGGTACTTAGTACTTAGGTACATAGTATATAAATGTCTTTTAGTAATTCAATGGTTAGCCTATTATTATTTTTACAAATATTATCGTAATTTCCGATAACGTACACGTCGTCGTTATCACATTTAGTTACTTGAGCAAAAATCGATAACATTAGTCGGAAATTCTAAATTAGTGACCTAGAATAAGGCATAAACCCTTTCAGCTTTGAATTTTAAATACAAATATTGATATTATAATAAGAAGTATTATATAGTACCTTTTACATATGCGTAAAAATCAAATGGACCGTAGACAAAAATACGTAGATTTTTAAAAGCAGTTTTTTTGTATTAAATAAGTATTGCTGTATGAGTAGGAACTTCTCTGAATTGAAATTTTTTAAACGCTACAAGTCTCCGGGGTTTGACACGCCATTCGGGGTTTTCGGAGGCAATCGCCCGGATGTATATAAACGGGCATTAAAGGGCTGATTTTGAATTTTGAGCCTTGATCAACCTCGGGAGGACTTCTGGCTAGGTTGAAGATTCGAGATTTTGTCAAATTTGTTAAAATTTCGACCCTAGAATGAAGTTCCGAAAAACGCACTAAGCTCCTGTAATCCTTTAAGCCTTCCGGATTGGTCCCCTTTTTCGGAGCTTCATTCTAGGGTCGAAATTTTAACAAATTTGACAAAATCTCGAATCTTCAACCTAGCCAGAAGTCCTCCCGAGGTTGATCAAGGCTCAAAATTCAAAATCAGCCCTTTAATGCCCGTTTATATACATCCGGGCGATTGCCTCCGAAAACCCCGAATGGCGTGTCAAACCCCGGAGACTTGTAGCATTTAAAAAATTTCAATTCAGAGAAGTTCCTACTTATACAGCAATACTTATTTAATACAAAAAAACTGCTTTTAAAAATCTACGTATTTTTGTCTACGGTTCATTTGATTTTTACTCATATATAGCTTTTTGAAAGTTTTAAAATAAATAGAACGAATAAGAAGAAACCAACCACTCTTGAGCAATATGTAATATATTTAGAGTATATTTAGACGTTTGTTTAATTTGTATGTACATTCAACAATTTCAAATATGTTAGCGTACTTTTAACACCGATTATTACTGTAATTTATCAGTAATTATTAATACGTACTATCCTTTGGAGCTGCTCCGTTGGTTTGTGAGACAAAAGAACTAAATCGCTGGAACACTAATTCGGTATAAGGAAACAAAGGAAAGAATTTTTATAATAATTGTATAAGATTTTTTATGTCCGTATCAAATGTAAAATGAGCCTACTACATATAGGCAATAGGTACATAAACTATGAAACTGTAAAATCATGCAATACACACTTATTATTATTTTCCTCACCTACATAATACATGCCGTATAAATATTTTGTAAAAATAAAGTATGTGTATGCGTGAGAGTGAAGCATATTGTATGGATGTGAAAATAAAACGATATATGTGAAGTATATGTGGAACTTAAAAATATCTTTTCGTCGCAATGCGTTGTACTAATTCTTATACTAAACTTATCCAAGAAAGATTTTACTTATAAATTGAAATTACTTTTGCTCAGCTGCTGCTGAAGAAGAATGAGACTGTGTGACTTTTTCAAAACATTCCATCACACGAGCCAAAACACCTTGCATTAGATCCAATTCATTGAGAGCTTGTTTATAAGACGTAATGTGTTCTTCGTTTGTATACTCGTCTGGATGTTTGATACGATCCCCACCAACTTGCCCTTCAAATAGACTACAATCTTCTTCCTTTTTGACTCCCGAGTAATTTGGATCTTCAACTTCCTTGATTTTTCCATGATAATGTAGTGTAGTGAGATCCAAAGAAGAGCGAAGAGGCTTCAAGAAATTTTCATTTACATTCCCAATGTAATTCATGAGACCCGAACGATTGTCTTTTCCATCTCGAATCAATAGGAAACGTAGAATATTTAGAGCTGAGACAATCTGATCATTGTAGTGCATGAGATCAGTTTTTGGACCATTTTTTAAAGTTAAAACAGTGTCTTGTAGTATACTTTGAAGATTCTTTCCAAGAAACCAAGTTTCCATATTTGCAGGACTCGCTTCATTTGGGAAGGGCAGTCTATCCTCGCCTGTTGACAGAGCTTGAAGTATGAAATTTTTCAACTGTGTTATCATGTAGCCTTGTAGTCCAATATGCTCCACAGTATGGAAAATATGTTGTAGAACACGGAATCTTCCAGGAGAATCAAATGCCCATACATAGGATCTCAAAACAGTTATTCCAACACGACGGATTTCTTTTGATTCAGAATAACCAGCTGCTTGAATAATAAATTGAATGAATTTTGTATGTAATTCTGTTGAAATCATTTCTCCCTCAAGTCGATGATATGGTGATTGTGGACAGAGTTGTTCCAATAGATACTGAGCCAGTCTCAGTGCTTTTATATAAGGTTGATATGATGTACTGAACCCCTTGGAGAGTAAGTAGTTGATATTAAATAGGGATTGGTGAAAAGCATATGTTGGTGAAGATACAATTTCCTTTTGATTTGTCCCCATATTTTCCACATGAATTAAATAAAAATAGTTTCCCATAGAAGAAAAGTCAATTTTCAGACCATCATGAACTAATGCAATCTCATCATCCTCATCATCATCACTCTTTTGAACTTCCGGTTTTAACCATTTTTGAAAATATTTCCCAGTTGGGACGGTGTCCAGTAAATTCAGCACCACTCTTGCATTAAATCCTAATTTGCCCAAAAGTCTTACTATACCTTCAGCGCATGGATACGCACCAGTTTTCTTGATGGATATTAGATTTTCTTCATTTGAATTGGTGACAATTTCTTTTTCTTGTGCATAACGGTAAGGAATATTGAATAGTGGATAGCCCAATAATTTAATTAAGTTTTCCGTGTAGATTTTTTGGATTTGAATAAATTGTGAATCACTTTGTTGTGGTGGAGTAGAAGATATCATTTCGTCGGATGCAATGAAATGATTGTAAAACATGATCAACTGTTCATAAGTATCATAAACGTTGGACTTGAGCTGCCTATTTTCTAATTTTCCCAGTACCTTGTCATCAATTTCGGTGGACTTGATAGCTGCTGGTAATTCAATCGAGTCCGTAAGAGTATTAACAGTCTTGAAAGCCCATTTTAAATTCATTGCTCGTTTGGCTGGCTCCTTCTCTATACTCAAGCGTAGTGCCTTCATCAAGTACTGTAACTTAACCTTTTCTCCATGAATCTCAATTTGTTCTAGGATTGACAGTATAGCTTCTTTTGCTTTCATAGCGTTCACTATGACACATAGAACATCACTGAATGTTTTTAATTGTACAGTGTCAACTAGTATTTCAAAACCCGTTCCAATTAATCTTGAAAGTAGCTCCATGCCTTCTTCTGCAATGAAATTTTGATTTTCATCCTTTTCCAACTCCAATTTGAGTATTTCCAATTCCCCATTTTGTAGCAAGTCTTCGACTTCGTTCAAGTTATTGAAACCCATGTTCATTCAAATATATATATCTGAGGAAATCTGTTAAAAAAAATCCACAGCATATACGAATGTAACAACTATATCAAATAAAACGATGTGGACAATGACATTAAGATTACTCACCTGAATGATGACTGACAAAAATTAGTGTTGTAGAAAATTCTCCGACGCGACGAAATTTTCTCCGACGATTTTCCCGGCTTGAGGATTTGAAGTTTGTTGATAAATGTTGCCTTGCCATATTTTTTATATGTGAGCTACATACTTTTGTGACCTCACATGAGTAATTCCACCAGCTTTATAAAATCCGAAAACTCAATTGTGTTTTATGTTCATGGAATTGCGTAAGTGCACAGCTTCCTAAAAGACTAAGCGATGATCATCTGCAATTGTCTTTTTTTTTAAATTTGACCTAGGGATGGTGTAGAATCCTTCGAAGATTCGGTGAGTGCTCTTTGGAAGGATTAAAAGTGCATTTCTTAAACAATTCCAATTGTTCTTGTTCCTAGTTCTTCCTTAGACCCAAAAACATGTTCTCGTTTTCGAAGGCTTTTTTTTGGGGCCAAGTCACAAAAATCTGTAGAGGTCAAACTAAATCGAAAAAAATAAGGGGCTGTTCAACAATGAAGTCCAAATTTAGGGTGGGGGGTGGTGGGGTCGCTCATTTCGGACTCCATTCGCTTATACATTAGCGTACATAGGTATTTTGTGGACATAGGGTGGGTCAGAAAAAGCGAAGCGTATTTTTCCGGATTCCATTGTTGAACAGTCCCTAATTTGAACAAGGGCCCCCTGTAGAAGGGTCTAAGGAGGAATGGTCTAAACAAGAAAAATTGAAATTGGTTAAGAAACGAATTTTTAATCATTCTAAAGGGCACTCGTTGAATCTTCAAGTGACCCTATCTCTAGGTCAAATTTTTAAAAAATAACAATTGCAGATGATCATCATTTACAATTAGTCTAAGGAAGCTGTGTACGCAATTCCATGAACATAAAACAGAATTGAGTTGTTGGATTTTATAGAGCTGGTGCAATTACTCTACATTACTCTACACATGATAAACCTGCGCAGATATTTCAAGTGCAAAATATTTATCGGAGAACTTTTAAATACACACAGCAAATGTATTGAAGTCATCATCAGGAACAGACAGAACGAAAAAAGTCAATTAGTAAGTACTTTATTATAATAAGGGAGAAAGAGGATGTAAAGTATAGGAAGACATACATATATATAGTTAATTATACTTGGTGTGCAGCAACGAAAAGCTAATATTTCTTCAAAGAGTATTGTTAATGTGTACCGGAGATTATTACATATATATTAAGTGTTAAAATTATTTGAATCAGTCAAAAATCTCTCGCCTGACTCATTAATACTCATTCATTCATGTATTCAATATTTTATTTTGAAGTGTTGTGTTTGTGTGCGTGTACTCCAGTGTGAAATGTGAAATTTTATATGAATGTGTTAGTTAATTAAACTCCGTGTGTATACCTATTTGCAATAAAAAAATAAATAGTAGTAGTACTACTGTAGTACCTAAGGACATATAGAACTAATATTAAAAAAAGAAATCTGAAATAAAGAAGATATTCATAAGTATAATATGTTACTTTGAAGCTCAAAACTGTGAGTGAACGGGATGGACAGTGGATAATTAAAATGACCGTGTGAATGAGTTTTTTTATTTTATTTTATATATCGTTCTGTGGATCATCAGAATTTAGTTGAACCAGAACGATCTGTGATCATTACCATTATTATTATTATTATAACAACGACGACGACGGCTATTTGTGGTTTGTGTGTGTGAGGGAGAGAGGTGTTGTTCCATTCATCATATTAAACTGGGCTAATGAGGAAGAGGATGTCAAGCAACCAAGGAACGATGACAAAGGAGCTTAGTGGTAAATATTATATTATGAAACATGCAACATTAAGTATTCTTCTTCTTCTTGCTGTAGTTGTGTTAACTATATATAATCTAACTTATTGTGCATTTACATTTTGAGCATATACATTGAATGTATATATTTCAAGTAAAGTAAATTTATAAATTGTCTTGTTTATAACATGACTGTGTTTTGATAGCCATGTTCAGTCAAAATGTCAACATATATAGTTTTTCGGAAAACGTTTTCCTCAAGTGGGGAAAACCGTCTCTAAAAAGTCGTAATATGGTTAGAAAATACTGGCATGGAATCCCAATTTAGATAGTTTTTTTTTGTCCTTTTTGTGGTTTACGTAAACATAAGTAACGTGTGTCTAATAAGTGTCTATTTCGTGTAGTTGATGGATAATATGTAGGAAAAAAAGACACGTCAAGTTTTTGGATCAAAATTGAGAAATTTTTTCGAATTACGTTGTAAAAACATCAAGTTTTGTTTTCAAGTTCTTTAATGTGCTAAAAATATTGTTTTCTAATTATTTTTTAGATGGAATAAAAAATCTTTTGGGGAAGCACGTACGGATTCTATTAAAATGTGCGGTCAAGTTGGAGTCAAAAGGGGACAAAACGGAAAACAGGATTTTGGTAAGAGACATTCAAGTGACAGTATATGTTTGTGTGTAAACGTAATTCTTATTTACTCTTTCATAGAATTCCATGTATATGTATGTATTAGTATGTAATGTATGTGTACACAAGCATTCCAAAAGGGATTTTGAGTGAGTATACATGATATATGTAGTGTGTGTGTACAGTAAGTTTGTGTCTGTTGGAATGCTTAATACTGCTGCTTGCTGTGTGCCTTCCATGAAATGAATTGAAAGCCAGAAAATGAGTAAAATATGCGAAGGAGATCTTTGCAACAAATGGGCTTTGCGTGGCATTTGGATGTTTTTTTTGTCTCTCTTCTTTTGGCTGGATACATAGTATTATTATGGTTTTCTATAACATATCTCACCTCTTCGAATGTGTCTGTTTTGACGGGAGTTGTGTGAATTCACAATCCTTGTTCTGATCCGCCTACACAAATACTACTAATGTATGTATGTAATCTATATAGTATATACGCACGCACGCAAGAGAACTGTAAAGCTCTTGTAATGACAAATTCCTTACAATAAATCACGAAAACATCTGTTTTTCCATAATAAAAAAATGCTAAGCTTATCCCGGGTACTTTACCTTGTTTGATACATGCAGGCACATTCTACATTGTAGAAAATGAAATGTTTACACCGCGTGTTTTTGTTTTCTTTTCAGGTATTCTGTCCGTGTCGGTTTTTCTGTTTAAAAGTTCCTCCTCGGGTAAATAAATCATCATTTTTTCTTATACATACTACTACTATCCATTTTTTTATTGGTGTCAATGCATTCATGTGTAAATTAATGTACGTTCATGAATGTGTATACTAATTCATTGAATTTGTTCGTTTGTTTACTTTGACAGATCGATTTTCATTTTCATTATCTAGAAATTCAAGCAATAGAAAGCAAGAAACCAAATCAGGTAAACATCACAAAGGATTCCTTTGAAAGGAATATTAATAAATCGGATTAGCTAGTCATTTTTATCGAAAGTCAATGGACATGATAGAAAATCAAGTATTTGAGAGTTTTAATTTTATGTTAATTTATTTTAGCTGGTCGTCACTGCAAACGACAAGAGTCACAGTTTTTTGATACCTGATCCAGAAAAAGTCGAAAACATTGACAGAATGATAGTCACATTACTTACGGGTATGTGGTACTGTATTCAATTGCAATATTTGTATTCGTTCATTCAATAATTTTGTATAAAGTATAACATTGTTTATGTTTTTTTTATAATTTTTTTGGTATTTCTCAATCAACCTGACACAGCATTGAGTGAAACGTTTCCTGGAGTTCCATTATAGTAAGTCATCATGTGGGAATTATACATCATTTTCCATTTAAAAAATGCAAGTATTTACAAATACTAATTGGTTATATTCTCTTTTTTTGTCTTTGACTATACTCTAGTAATATAGTAAGACGAATTGATGTAGTTCCTGCAAAAAGACTCCAGCATTTGGACTTAACCTTTGATGGGGGAAGTAGCAGTGGAAGCAGTACTACAAGTAGTACGACAGGAACGGCGACTACAACACCATTGCCATATCCAAAGTCAAAAAGTACTACTTCGCTGGAAGAGTCAGCATCCTTAGTCAGCACACACTTAAATATGAACCAAAGTGGATCTGGTTCTCCTTCGAGTTCAATAGTTGGTAGTGGTGGAGTAGTAGATCGAGGTCTAGTGAATTCATCCAACTATAGCCATGTGTCTTGTGGAGGACCGGGATCCATCGGACCTTGTGGAGGATTCTCTACAATGTAAAAAGAAAATCACACACATATTGACAAACCTTTCTCCACTGCATTATGTTACACGTGTCTAATTTAAACGAATATGTTCGTATCACGTTTATTTTGTATAGGTATGCGTGGTTCGCTGATTTACATGGATTGCCTTATCGCGAAGAAGTTGCATGGGTAAGGAGACAATGATTTATTATTAGTAGTAGTAATGGTTTTATTGATTTAAGGCTGACGCCTCCTTCAATAGTTTATACATACATACATGGTTATTTTAATGATAGAAATTACAATCCTAAATGTCCGGCGTTAAAAACTCAAAGAGGAAAAAGCCTTAGACACTTAGAAGGGGAGTTCGGTCTTGCTCTTTTTCTGGTTTAAAATTATTATTTCATTTTGTTTTAATTATTGTGGCAATTTAAAATTATATTTTGTTTTATGTGTAATTTATTATAATACTTTAAATGAAATATCCTGCGTATTTTAACTTTTTAACGTGTATTTCGATTTTTAATGTAGACTTTTGTTTTGAACTTTATTGTCGAGTTTTTCACTTTTTGGTCTGGTCATTTAAATTTTAAGTTGTAACAAGGAGCCCATACGGCTGGTTTATGGGTTGAAGCTATAGGGCTTTTCCGGGTTGGTGTAAAGGACGGGCTATGGGGTTTCGGTCCGATAAGGTCACTTCAGAAGGAGAAAATGTAATACATATTTATTGTTCCTTGCTATTCCCACTGTCGTGATTTGTCTCGGTCGTAGACCTTCGGCCTGCATCACCGCGTAGAACTCGTCATCGTGCTCGATTGCACGTGCTCCCCCTTGAAATGCTTGTTTGTTCGGTTCTTGATGACCTGACCTCTTCTTCTAGACCTTCAATTTTGACTTTTCTTGCTTCGTTTCATGTTGATATCAGATAATTGAGGATGTGGATAGAAAAACCAGTGGCTTACGCCGATCTAGAAGCCGAGATATTCGTGTTTTGCTTTTGTCCGCTTTGACGCCAAGGCGTTTCTTGATGATTTTGTAATTCAAATAATCACAAGAAAGAAATCGTCATATATTTTGTTTGAATTTAACTAAACTTTGTAAATTAATTTAAAATATTTGGAATTTTTTTACAAATTTCTAATATTTTCTATAAAATAACCCATGTTTTTCTACATAAGAATATGCAAAAAAGTGAAAATGCGTAAGCCACTGGTTTTTCTATCCACATCCTCATATGCTTGTGTGCAAGTGGACGGGTTTTAATTTGCTTCTCGGTCCGTTTTACTTTGCTATGTCCACACACACACAAACACTGGTTTGGCCGTGCTTTATTTCTCCACTTTAAGGATTTTTTGGATTAATTACGTGTTTCAGGGAGATTTTCACAAATTGACTTGATATAGAATAACACTTATTTTTATTACAATGAGCTAGTTATATACTTAGTTAGATTACAGTTAAAAAATTACACAATTAGTACATTTTAAATGCAAAAAAGGATAAAACTAAGAGCGACTAAAAACCACGTCTCCACCCCTACAGAGCGGCGACCGAACTCCTGATTTATTGTTATACTACATGCCTACATATACATGCATCCATCTGTAGACAGTGTCTACTAAAATATATTTGAATTATAGATTTCAATTTGCTCGTCGTCAGATTTCTTATCATAGAGCCCTACCTATACTCAAACCTGGACGCATTTTTCCATTTTCTTGTACAACAACTATGTATTTTCAATTTTGCATGCCCTTTGAATTTCGTTCAACGGATGCCCGTGATTTAAATTTCATTTCCTCTCCTTTATACTCGGAGGAAGGAACCATCTGGGTTCTCTCGGTTAAATTAGATTTTCAGATTCTTTGATATTGTTAGATTGAAGGGACCGATTTTTTCAGCTCCTTATTTAAAGATTCAGATATTTTGGCTTTCAAAGAAGTTTCTACCTGTTTTTATGTTTCTTTTGTCATTGGTGCAAATATATGCATAGAAAATAATGAACATATGTATTCAGCATTATAATAATGCGGCAAGATTGTGCATACGTGCATCCATAATATATTTACTATATGGGAATTGAAATAGGTTGAAGGAAAGTGAAGTTTGACGTGAAAAGTTTACCTGTAGATTGGTTGTTCCATGCCCTGTTATATAGCTTTCAAAAGTTATAAAGAATTCAATAAAAGTCGGTATTTTAATTTTCCTTTTTGAACTATATGAAATTAAGAAGTGTATACTTTCCGCATGGGACAACCTAAATAACTAAGAAAATGGGAAAAGTTGAACTTTTCTTCTCAAATTGGTCGAGGACAATGAAATAATGGAATATTATACGCATAGAATTGCGGGCAATTGTGTTTTCAGTATGCGTTCAAAGAACGAGCATACAATAAATTGTAACAAGAAAGTTCAGTTGTGTAATATTCTTTTGAGTCTGTAGAGAGTACATGAGATCATACAAATCAAATTGTATGCGTATTTGTGAGTTTTACATGCGTGTTTGTTCTTGAATGGTTCTATCATGTATAGACAAAGAAGTTATTATTATTTGAAGGGGAAATTGTAGCCATATAACGAAGTACTCAGAAAAATACAGAATGCATAGTACGCAACTTTGTCATCATCTTTTTTTGTGTGGAAGGAATCCTTCCAAAAGAAGGATAACATTTTCCGGATTTTCAAGGGGACAGCGAGTAAAAGAAAGCTAGCCAATACGCAGTTGCGTACATGTACAAGAACCTAAACAATACGAGATTGTATAAGGGTGAAAGTCTTCGAGAGATCGAGATTTCTAGGCCATGGAAATTTGCCAAATAAATACATATATAAGTATATATAGTTTTCAGCACTAATACGTACA
The DNA here is from genome assembly GCA_034699125.1 of Gisinianus flammeolus. Taxonomy (NCBI): domain Eukaryota; kingdom Metazoa; phylum Arthropoda; class Collembola; order Symphypleona; family Katiannidae; genus Gisinianus; species Gisinianus flammeolus. The sequence goes on from JAIUND010000691.1 coordinate 25,271, forward strand.
CTTTAAGTCTCGGCTTTTGAGGAAATGTAGGTTACGTTCAAACCGTTTGTCACTTCTGGATGCTGATAACAGACAAGGTCATTTTTTTACAAACTTTGCCATTCCAACTACAATAATGCGTATATGGACGTTCCACGGTGGTATTCCCCATGTGTGTTTGCGCAGGTGTAGGCAGTAAAATAAAGTGAAAATGAAAGTTTCTACGGATTTTTCAGAGTACCCAACGATAGTGAAAGTACATTTCTCCTTTCAATGTATTTTAACACACGTGTATTATCCCAACTGAGAATCCCGATGTACATATATTTTCACAGATGACATTTTTCACGTTTTTCTTCTGTCATCATCAAAGCAGGGAGGTGACAAAATGGATTACTTGTATTATACGATAAATACTCATACAGTTCTGGAAAAAATAGCAAGTATTTGATGTCTTACTATTTCTAATGAAAATTCATACTTCCAATGAATTACCTGACATAAATCTCAATGTACATATTGTACATGTATAGACAGATTTCATTTGGAATTTTTATGTTGTCAATCCTAGTTTTATCTATGCAGTATATTATTATTTTTATTAGTGGGATTTCATTTTTTCATGGCTTTATTTTGCGTGAGTACAGCAAAAGGGATTATAGATAGGGAAAGGAATACATGGAAAAAGAAAAGGAAAATATATTGACGGAAAAGTATAAGGAGATTAAAAATTGTAAGCCTGAAATTGTGGTATGTATATGGTTGTGATGTAGGCCGGTCGAGAAGAAAATTTCTTGAAGAAATACATTCGTATGCATAATATGCCTATTACCTACGCACATACTCAGTGCGCATCGAAATGCAAAAAGTTTTTCTCAGAGTAGGTAGTCAGTCGTCAGTCAGACGTTGTAACTTTAAAAATTCGAGCATCTGTCGTCCTCGGTGTTTTGCTAGAAAAGTTAAAACTTTTACACATACTTATTTCACTCGATTGCTCTTTGTGACCATCAGGGGCAAATCAATGATTTTGAACGATTTGCATGAGGCATGATGTGTTTTATAAGTGGCGAGAGAAATTGAAAAAGCTTTCTGACTGTATACTTTGTCCTGACGACCTGAAGTCTCATTTCAAATGATACGTAGTACACGTGTGTGTACATGTACACATACGCATTCAACCCATCACGAATCAGCAAAGTTTAAATTCCATCAAATGCCAGTGGCAAAACATGCATTCATTCATGCACTACCTCATTTGGGATAAAGTGTAAAGTCGTAAATGCAAAGAATCTCCTCATTCTCATGCTCGCAATAAAAAAATTTTGAATATGAAGAAAAAAAGAAGGAAACAAATACATGTATACGTTGTGCAGATACAACTGTTTTTTTGTCTCTTACAAAAAAAATAGTAAATGACATTTTTGTGGAAAAAGAATTTTTCTTATGTGCGGATAAAGGTTTACAAACAAAACAAAGCTTTTGCTAATAATAACTGATTAACTCGAAAAAATTCATTCAGTTTCATCGAAATTGTGAGAATTTCGTTTTTCTGCTTGCTCATGAAAGTTTCATGATGAAACCGGTACCTTTGGTAAATTTTAGAGGATTATACATTGTAGATGCAAAAGAAATCGTTTCGTCCCCATTTCCAATGTCAGATTGATATTTTCATGAGAATTTGGGTCTCCTAATTTTATAAATCAATGATTCGTTACTTTGGGAGACTACAATTCTAATGCTATCGTACATTTCTGTACTTCCCCATTTGTACTGTGAATTTAACAATATTATTGTGTGATTTGGATGCCTAAAATTTGAGAAATATGAAGTTCAAAGATATAATATATGAAGTTCTCCATAGAAGAACGGGTCGCATACTACTATCTAGTTTAGAAGATATTTGAGTTTTCCTTTTGGCCGCTTTGGCGCCAAGGCGTTTCTTGATAATTTTGTAATTCAAATAATCACAAGAAAGAAATCGTCATATATTTTGTTTGAATTTAACTAAACTTCGTAAATTAATTAAAAATATTTGGAATTTTTTTACAAATTTCTAACTTTGTCTATAAAATAGCCCATGTTTTTGTGCATATTAATATGCAAAAAAGTGAAAAGTAGTATGCGACCCGTTCTTCTATGGAGAACTTCATATAGAAGTATAGTAAGGATGGAAATCACAAACTCACCATCGTCGATTTTACTCAAAAAGTTCAAAAAGTAAAATATTCTGTGAAATGTTTTACTGTTTGACATTTTAACTTTATTGATTCTGATTCGAAATACTATAAAAAGGAGAGTAGGTCAGTTTATAATCTAAACTTGAGAGGAAAATGAGCGACAGAATAAATTATAGAATTGGTTAAATAAACTTCTTTATATAGTTAGAAAACAAAGTGAATACGATCAGCTCTCTTAATTTAGAACTAAAGATGAAAGTTCTAAGTTCAACTTGCCTGATCTTTATACTTTTGTATGATTCTCTGGTGAATTTAACTCCTGAAGACAGTTTAAGTAGATTGTGAATTGCAGTTTAAGTGGATCATGTAAAACCGTTGAGATTCCCTATTGAAACGTTTTATTGTTATTATTTTTGTTTACTTGCAATTAAAAGAAAGTATATATGGTAAGAAGTTCTTTTATTACACTTTTTCGTTTAAGGTTTATTTACCTTGAAGCTTCCACGTTTTGACGTAAATGACAATAATAGGTGGAAATTAGCTGTGCATTTACTTTTTCTCTCTTTCATCCTAGTGTAAACAATGAGTTAGCTTTTAGTATTAAGGATGTTATTGTCCAAGATTTGTGTGTCCTACACATTTAAAGTATAATGCATTTACTTTTAATGTAATAAATCTTTTGTTACTTTTTTTCGTCCTTTCTCTGCACAAACCTTTGAGGCTGGTGGCGAGTTTTTGATAGATTGTCATTTTTAGTCGTATTTAATACATCATGTCTATGTATTTGCTGCTCCTTAAAATGTTTCCATGCTTTATTAAAGTAAACTTTTTTTTCTTCCAAAACATTAAATTAAATGTATATATATACATTGAATTTTTTCTTCACTTTTCATGGTTGTGTAGGTTAAATGCAACTGTGTACGTAAAATATTTGGTACGTTTGGTGGCTTGTTGATAATTTATAACAATATTGAGGGTGAGGGAGGGGGACGAGTTGTACTTTTATTAAATATTTAATATGTATCTGTACAATGTTTCCATTTCATTGCTTTGCTGCAATACGGTAAATTGGGATATAAGTATACAGAATACGTATACATGTGCATACGCGCCATTAACAATTCCGATGTATGTACTGTTGTCTATATATACTACAGGGATGTTGGCATGTCTGTATAGACTTTCAGTGGAGGGATATCTACATAAAGATGGGGAACTGGAAGTAATAGCAAAACTTAACAATGTACATGTGTCCTTTTATTCACATTTATAAAATACTTTTGTTGTACTTTACGGTCAAAGTTGAAACAAAGAGCAGCTTTGTGGTTTCCCTTTATGGTCAAGTTATAACTCTACCTATAAACTATAGTTATGTTAATTGTTCATCTTACTATGACAAGTCAGTCAATGGTTCCGTTACGCTCATGCTAAAACCAAGTAATTTAAAAATGATTTTAGAATTGAGAATTGAGTATATGTGAAAGCATACCTGAAGATTTCTCTCTCATCTGGTTATGATTTGAAATTACAATCTTGTACGCGATATCTATTGTTACGCGTACTGTTTACCTGCATGCTGAAAACAGAAATTCAATCAGATACGTCTGACATTATTTAGTAGCACCAGTATTTGACGTTGATGACACCAGGTATCAACAAAGTAGTGGTAATTTGACTGTATACATCACAAACAGTCTTGGTGATTTTGTACTTCATGACACACAGATTCCAACGTGAGTTAAGGTGTGGATCTTGCTCTATAATTTGGGGTCTGTGGACTCATGTAGTGGTTGTCTTTTCTCAGATGGATATTTAATGCTTCTGATTGATGATGTCAGTATGAGGATGATTAGATATAATTTTTCACATCATTATGCCAACCATTGTGTGTGCGAGTATTTAAAGCCTGTCGTTCGGCTACTTTCGTTAGCTCTCATTCAGACGGGCTTGCAACTACATACTTTAGTCGAGAAACTCGTCAAAGAATTAAGTTGAAGACATTAAGTAAGTATTGCTACTGGATAGTTTTTTAAAAGCCCTGTACTTTGTATAAAAATCATTTATTGAATAACATACGAATGGAAGGAAGATTGCAGCTCATGATAGAAAATAGAGTTCACAATTTTCTACATCATGTTTATAATATATTACATTGTCTAATTTTAATTACAAAGAATATATAAAATTTGCATATAGTGATGAAAAATATTGTAAGCATGAAGTGGAAACTAAACCGTATAATTATAATATGTACCGTGTATAATTTAAACTGTGACAGTTTTGAAGGTTGAGCTTGCACAGTGCAAATCAGCTGTCAGTTTTGATATTTTATATTGATATAAAAGTTATGAGTAGAACTGTGAAAAGTGGAAGAGGCTTAGTAGACTTTACATTTGCAAAATAAACAAACTGTGAATATACTAAATGTCCGTAGTTTATTCAGTTTGAGTAAGTAACTAAAGATTATGTTTCAAGTCTCGTTTATTGTAATTGACATTTTGCTCATTAGTAAAAAAATGCACCAGACCTTAGATCAATAATGATAATAATAGAATAATGATAATATGGTGTTGTTGTTGTTTTGTTATTTTATGTGCCTCGTACAGTTTCCTTTGATATATGCATCTCAATTTTTGCAACATCCACAGCCCATCTTCCCAACAGATTAGCTCATTTTTTCCCCATTTGCTGCGTATTTGCTGTCATAAAATTATACATTATTTATGGATTAAGGTGAGGATGACCAAGTAGGAAAGGAACAATATGAGTTGGGATTGTTTATATATGTCTACTATTCGCTTGAATGTATTTTTGTCCCGAGTAAATCAGTACTGTGAATGCATTGGAAATGCAGTGTAAATTTGGGGTGCATGAGCTTTGTGGGACAAGTGTGTGTTAAAAGTTACAAGTGGTGTATGCATGTATGTATGGTGACTTTGTGCATGTACCTGTCCTCTCCGTAGTGTAGTACACAAGATGTTTTTTCTCTGTTGTGTTTGGATGGAATAGATATAAAGTTGAATGATAATGTCCGTAGTAGGAGGATCTGAACGGAGCATATAGTTTTGAATCGAGAGAGAATTATACAAGTTTACTATCCATACCTAATACCTATACATATAAACTTGCAGTAATAATGGTGTCATGTGTATACTGTATATATTGTATCGATGAGTAGGATTAGGTAGATAGTGGTGGAATAAGGATAGTATATCCTCTGGCTGGATGCATTAAATGAACATTAGTTGTTTTCTGCTATGCATAAACTGCCGTTAGTTTAGTTCATATTAGGAAATGATTCCGAGTGAGCAAGACACAGCAAAAGAATATCTCAACATAGTTGTAGAGGAACAGAGAGAAAGAGAGAGAGAAGGAGGAAGATAGAATAAAATATATACAAGCAGAGTGAACCACGAGAACGCGAGAAGATAGCATGTGCCTTTGAGCCGTCGAGAGCGTGGAATCCTAAAAAAAAGTTTATTATAGCGGTTTTCCACTGACTGACTTGCTAAAAACCTCAACACTGTGCCTACGTCGTTGACTTGAACTAGTATACATATGTATCGTACCATATGAAGGTAGATTTTCTTGATTCAGTCAACTCGTCATAATCTTTATAATAATTTTGTGTGTAATTGACAGTCGTCTGCCTTTTTTTTTGTTGAGTGTATGTGTACAAGCTGAGAGAAATATTTCCCCATTGTAAATCGTACACACCGGTACAAGTTAAATACTATCCAACAAACTATAATATTCTACCCAGGTGGTTTTCTTTTACTTATGCTTAAGCAAGAGGTCTCGAATTACTTTTTTTGATTTACTTTACAACCTCCACGTGATGGAATAATCTTGAGTTGTATACACACACACTTGATCCTCAATAGGTATAGAGCAGTCTTAATAATAATACACACACACACACATTGAACGTGTACAATGTGATATCGTTTGTATTAAGAGTAAGAGCTAGTCAAGGTTTAATTTCTTTCGTGGTTTTTTAGTGCCCTCCCTTCATTTCGTTTCAAGACGACGAGACCGACAGCCAACGATCATGGCAAAAGTATTGGTCTTGGTCGCTTGACTTCCTAACTTAACGTTCATATCCATTGCTACGCCAACTTTGTGTTTGATTTAGTTTGATCTTTGAACTATAGATTTTCCTCTTTCACAGTTTATGTTCACGGAAAGGAAAATTTGTAGATGCATACAAACTTGACTTGAGGAAGGATACAGTGTAGTTCACAACGTGTTCAGTGCCAGTCATTCGATCCTATACAGTGTCTTCATCGTCCTCGTCCTTCTATATATGCACAAGAGTTTTGGTGAGGAGCATGAAGAATCATTATCGGTGTTTGAGCTTTTAGCAAACTCCGAAGGGAATTGTCAAGAAATTTTGGAACTGAAACCACATACCGTATCTGCAAAGTAAAACTAACATCCGAAACAGCTGAATGCTCTTGGACTTGGGAAAGCAGTACATATATCGTGTTTCATATAGTTTTTTTGATTATTATTTCTAATGATCCTGACAACGACAAGATAGCTGAACTGACAGTGTCCCTCTTATCCGTATACAAGTATAGTTTCATGAACTTTGATGTCATGTAGTTTCTACATTGTATTAAACTCTAACAGCAGCAGTGACGATCGTTTCAATCTGCGTTCCAATTCTATTTCTTTGAAGAAGACGAAAAGAAAAGAGTTTATTTTTCAAAATGTCTGAAAATGATTTTTTATGAAAATATATATATAGAATTTGGAGAGCATTGTGTGTCGTGGTTAATTTTTGGTGTCAATATTTCGTACGAACTTGCTTGGTGTTGAAGAGGAAGTAAGAAAGAGTACAGTACTATACCGTTCATCACTGGGATTATGAAATATTGGATGGTCTTTGGTATCTGTCACCTCCGTCGTCCCATCCACATTCTCTACACTCTGCACATATTGGATTAGTTTGGTTCGCGAGCCGGAAATACTTTTTTCATCATCCATGCGCAAAAATCTTGTAAGTTCAGTCTCGTTCGTATATGTAGTGAATCCTTTCTCCCTTCTACTTTAAAGAGAGGTGGATGATTGCTTTGAAGAGAATATCTCATCTAATCTTTTTCGAGTATGAGAACAGTGGAATGAGATAGAGAGAGAGACTAGCACTAGCAGGATTGCAAGATATATTATTCTAAAATGCTACAGGATTCATACGAATTATTTATAAAATACAGAGACAACTAGTTTAGCTTCCTCATCCGTATATATCATATGAACGCTATATGCATTCAAATATATTTGTAGGTATACATTGCCCTAAGATGGATAGATTTAGAAGGTAGATAATAAGGTCCTGAGATGAGCATGTTAAAGGAGACGTGTAGTAGGAAGTGTTGCGAGACGATGGACTACCCAGTGGTCTGCTCATTAACATCAGTTCTGTAGTGGAAAGTTGTAGGTAGTTTATATTTGTTGGCGTGTATATGTACTTTATTTAAGATATGTAATGGTGGGTGGAATATTACGAAAAGTGTAGTTTGAAAATCGCATAACGTATTACACTACGTATTCACTCGAACTGAAAAATGGGCCTTCGATTTTGTTATTATTATTATTATTATTATTATCGTTGTTACATTTATTTGTTGGGTATTGTGATATACAACCAGTGATTTTCTATATGTATGTAATAGAAATGAAGATGAGAAGGAATAATTATTTTGTAGATTTTATCGTACAGTAATTTGAAGAGACAATCTTGCAGTCAGTCTGTTATAATTTTAGAAAGAAAGCAACTAGAGTAAATCGTGATAGCGTATATATATAGTGACAATATTATATTCATTTCATCATGGAGAGAGAGAGAGAGAGTATTTACTGGTTGGCAGTATACAGCTTACGGCTCTTTTAAGCGGGACCTTCCTGTCGAGGATTGGAACTTCTCGCTGGACGTATTAAGTATTAACAATGTTCATTTAGCATTCCTGTTGGTTTTCTTGAAATTTCAACTTTAGAAAATATGAAAATGAAATGACATAAATTTCCAAGACTCAGTTTGCTCAAGTTAGGCGACAAGATTTATACAGATATAACGCCTGTATATAGCCGAGCTTTAATTTAGTAATAATTGGGTTTTCAAATTTGAGTTGAGGGAAAGGGAAAAGGAAATGAGTCAAACTATATCTACATGGTCTTTCTGAAAAAGGACGTGTATGACGGATGGAATCTTCCTGTGTATTTATGCAACTAAATAAGTTAATACGAGTCCGAGTCCCAGTTGTCTCATTTTCACCATTTATACCAAATATGAGTTTAGTTTTCTGTTCATATATATACGGTATGATGGTTGAGTTCAGCTTTGGATTGAAATGCGTAATTTTACGAATCTAAACTTCTCTCTAGTGAACACTAAATGGAAAGCTCTATGGAATAGAGTGAGCAAAACAAGTGTTCCCCACATTTACGTTGACGAAGAAATAGTTTTCAGAGTTTCAGTATTACTATACATACTTACTTCCTACTACTTCCTAGTTCCTATATAGTACATGCCATTTCAGTAGAATCTGCTACACCAATTCTGTATAAGTGTATACTACTGTATACATATTACACACATGTTTTCGCTTTGAAACTTTTTGACTTTTGGGACAGCAAATAGCATCATAAGTTTTTATTGTAAACGACAAATTTCTGTGGCGTTGGGTTTTTATTGAAGTCCATGGGCAAGCAGAAGAATTCCGAATCTCTATCGTCACGTACATATTACTATATATACTTGATATACGGTGCGTAGTAGTTGTCATCACTCTGTAGTTTTCTGGTAGAAAGTTTTAAAAATATACCCATTTCATTTTTTTTTCATATTTACCCTGACAATTGTGGTGTGATATTTATTTGTTGTGGATTGTGGAATTGATCCCGAAATTTTGGTTTAAGGAATCAAAAGGAAAGTTTGGTAAAAAGAACGAAATCTAGTGTTCATACGAACTTTGGGAAACAAGAAATTTGGAGATGTTTTTGTAACTTCACAGTTGCTCTATTATTAGAATTCTTTCAGACGTAGTGCCATAAATTCTGACTATTGTTTACATAGAAATGATGGAGTAAAAGGGATCATATGGGATACGGATAGATAATATTAATTTTGTTTAATGGGGGTGTGGCTGTTTGTAAAGTATTTATTGACGGGAACCCTGATCAATAGTCCACTTTGACTGTATTGTTTTTAAACATAAATAGAAAGGTATAGAATGTTTTTGAATCATTAATCTTACTCGTCAATTTGTAGGTACATATATTTATATCCATCCACCAACTCCCAAGTAAATATAAAATACATGTATGTGTAACATATTTTTGGCAGAACATTATTCATTCGTACACTGATTCAGCGCAAATAAAGTAATGTTGTCAATTTTGACGTCTTCATATACTCACTTTGAGTGTTCGTTAGTGGAGTAGATAGTCGACATTTTAGTTGTCCCACGGTCTATTGAGAATTCAAAATATTGCTCACACTCTCATTACGTATAATCTGTACAAGTTTTTTTACTTTTCATTAATTTTATTGAATCTGTATTAAAACCGCCTATAGTGCTATTGTTTGTGTTATGTTATGTTGGGATTTACTGATCGTGAGCTATGAAACTTGCCAGACGTCACAACATGTATTCAATCTCAAAATCATTGCTAGTATTTTATATTGCATGGTATTTAATAAAACACATTGCATTCCTTTTTTACCATTAATAATAATTATGTGTCCTAATATTCATTTTTCATGTACAAGTTTCGTTGGTTGATGACGTATACGAGTAACACGAGTGGAAGGAATATAAAATTGTGTATTGTCCCTTGAGGCGTTTAAAATTGATAGTTGATTCGATAGGTTGAGTTACTCGAATTAGTTGTTTGTTGTTTATTCGAAATTCTGTGTAAGCCATTAATCCCCATGCGTTGTGCTGTTCATTGAGTTGGAACAGGGTAGTATAGTAATAATCAAATTGAAAGCTTACTCACCTTAATTGACGGGACGGGATTAGTTGAGTGTGTATATATGGATTTCATCATAACTGTCTATATACAAATACAGATATACACACACACTATGCGCTCGCTTAACTAACGTTTTTTTTTTTTTAAAAAAAAAAATAAGTTTATGTTATAATAATTATCATTAGTGTTTTAAAGCTGAGCGAACGTGAGTTAATGAAACCACGAAGGTTGAAAATTGGGGATTTTTTTTGTAAAATTTCTTTGTAGAGCACAAGATGTAATATAATGTGGTAGTGAGCCATAGTAATTAATCGCAATAAATACGGTACAAATATTAAAGTGAGTTGGGGTTATCTTACAGCACAGTGCTTGAAGATATAAGTATATATGTGTTTTTCATAGACTATAGGTAGCCACAGCCACAATTCTATGAGCAGTGAAATAGCATTTATATATATTTTTTATTACTGTCATGGAGGAGTGGTCGATTGGTCATACAGTTTCTCTGTTGCTGTAGGTATATGGACAGAGGAACAAATATGAATTCAAATGAAAGGGTCATTGGATTTGTATTGGAGTGTCCTCATGTATTTTGCTTTACTGTGTAGAGAATGCTAAATTGTTCTCCTCACCTCAGAAAGAGATCACCATAGTCGGAGGCAATAGATTTGAAAGGAAAAAGAGAAAAGTGAACGGAAATCAAGAGAGATAAAAAAAGAATTTTTGGTAGGAGATATCTAATGATAATAAAAATATCGTTCACCAACCATTAAAAAGTTTGCATGTGAAAATGGTAGGTGTAACAATATCCCCCTTGACTTTATTATAATGTAAACAGTAATAAACACATTGTATTTTGGATCCTGTCATTAAAAGCTTCTCCTTGTTTGTATTGCAACCCAAAAGAATAATGGTAAAGAAAGACATTGAGTTGGGGCATTTCCACGATTTTTCTTAAAATAGTAATAATAATAAACTATTCAAGGAGTTTATGGCATCATTATAATTGAACAATTAGATCGTGATTTATGAATCCCAAAATATTGTTAATGTCGTCCGAAATGGAGTATGTACATTGTACTTAGTATGTAGGTACAGGTAGATGAGATATTTTTTGTTGTTTTTTACTCTTGCTGCCCTTCATATTCTGTTCTACAGTAGAACTTCTGCTATAGCAGTGTTAAATTAAACAGAGACGTGAAAATACATTGGTGGAATAGTTTCATACAATGTATGGGGAAAATTTGATGAAGATGAGGAACGAAAAGCGTGACAGCGTGACTCAGTACATGATAGGTGAAGATTCCGCTTAACGTGAACGAGTTTCAGAGGCAGTTTAACTAGATTACGTCGTGGACGATGGAAACTCTATAAAAATATTTTTGAACTAACGACATCCACGTTTTTCGTCAATCACTATACCTTGAATACACATGAGTTTCTCGAGTGAAGCCCAGGAGTTCGTCATTACTAGCATTAATTGGGAAGACCATCTCGCAACTCGCCTTAATGGTCTTTTGTTTCGTAGGGGAAGACGGATGGTCAGTGAGAAATTACATGGCACCTTCTTGTGAAGTAGCAATTTGGGGATGTGTACAAAGTTTTGACCATCAAATGAACCAGAGACGGCAAGACACTAACTATTTATTTGTTTGCTTTCATAGAATCTACATCTATTTGTTCGAAAGTATGAAAATATAAACGAAAGAATCCAGATTATGTTGGATTGGAATTTAAGAAGGTTTTTGTTGCCAGAATTACTCATGTTTTTTTTTGTATAGGCAGTTTGATTTATTTGCTAATTTATTGTTCATATGTAAGTTAGTGATTCTCTTTGAATTACTTTTAATACTTTAGTACGCGGTCAACAAATTGGATTTACATGGTTACAAGTTGTTGTACACACAACTCCGGGTTCCTTTAGGTGAGTGTAAGCAAAATAAGGGCAACAGATGTTTAAACTCGAACACTACGAGTTCTAATTAAGCGTTCAAAATCTAGTTTCTATAAAGGGGATCTAATCAAAAGGTTATCTCAAACAGATGTTGATATTATTTAAATTGCGAATATTAAAAAACAGGGGAGAATTCTGGGTGCAGAGGAAATTGACAATGCGTAATGGATTAATACTAAACAAGTAAAATTTACTTTATTTGTGCAATCCCATTTTCCATTGACAGATTGAGCATATACGAAGGATGATGAAGATGAACATTTTCGTACACATTTGAGTGTGTACATAGAAATCTGATGGCTATATAATAAAATAGCGTGAAAGGGCCACACGCCGTTGAAGTTCCAAGCATGCAGTAAAGAACACTGCTGAAAGTGCTGTATCTGGTGCTTTGTTCAGACATAAGTATGTACAATATGTACATATAACTTTAAGCGTCTTGGTAAAGTCCAGACTGAGATTTTTGTATTGTTGAGTCGTTTCAGTAAGTTTTACATGCACATTGAACCCTGAAAGATACTAGAAGTGCGTATTTTCGTTGAGGCAATTCAAAATAAAAAAAGTTCTTTTTTTCAGTCTTCGTTTTTTGTGAGTGTAGGAATTTGTATATTTCATTTGCTGCTTCCGTCATAATGTTGACAGAGAAACTGAAAACTTGCGCAACAAAGTAAAAAATCTCAACATTGGAGTGAGTGCAGAATGGTAGAATTGTTAAATATTGTTGTGGAATTTTGCTTTGTGCTTAGGTAATATGTATTAGTAAATAAAATATTATGAATGGTATGAGCTTGTACTATAGAACATGAAAAAATCGTGTTTTCAAGACTTGTGTTAGTTTAGCCTAGGAGGGAGGAGTTCGTGAGTGGTTTACAAGAGGAACAATTCAAGTCATAGCAATGAGAAACTGAAAGCTCATGTGACATTTTGGGACAGTACGTACACGGAAAAATTCTAATTGGTTGACATTATTTTATAGAAGCAGTTGACATTCTAGATAAGGATTGTAGAATTACCTGTGTTCTTTTACCTTACTTCCCTTCAATACATTCGTTATATTTTCTTCAGTAGTCGAATGCACATGTATGTGTGAGTAGTGAGTATGAACCTAAAGATTTTTTTCTAGTAAATCTCCAAATTTTGGTATTGCACTGTAAACCAGAAACTCTGATAAGGTTTTATATTGTAAATAACTGCCTAAAGGTTATGATAGTCTACATTTTGATAAGCTTACTTTGATAGGTAGTAAATTAATAGTATACACCAGAATTGACTGACTGACTACAATAAATGTGTAAAGAAAACAATTTTGATAAAAAAGAGGTGTTTCCTTTAGGATAGGATAGATACAATAAAAGAAGTAATGAATCAAATGAATGCGAGAGTGAGAATACAAACTTATTTTGATTGAATCTATCTGCACTCAATTGTTTTCCCTTGGAAATTGATGAAAGGTTTTTATTCGTGACATGTTAGGGCATTGCCATTATTTTTCTTTGCATGGCGTACAGTAAAGAAAACACATTATAAAAGATTTGGGAAGCGCGATGGTTTATATATGTAGTATGTACATGTATACAGTTGGTTGGAGATGTTGTGGGTCCCTCTTGTATTAATGAATTACATATCATGTGGACAAACATTGTCTTTGCTCGTAATGGAATGTATTGTTGTTAAAGTTGGCTCTTGCTTGTATGTTGTGATTTGAATTGAATCCGGATTCTGTGATTGTGTGTTAGTGTGCTGTGCAACTATGGCATACACTTTGGTTGGACTTGTACATTTCATCTCTCGTTCAATGAGACTCGTTGGGTATAACATGCTGCAATACTATCTTTACCTAGCTGTCTATCAGTAGAAATCTTGTTCACTTCTCGTTTGTCTATTTCTTTTGACTATCTTTACCTGTGTCTGTAGGACTTTTCTGTACATAATAAGAACAAACGAACGAATGAACGAGAGTGGAAAAGAGAAAAATTAAAGAAGAAACCAGAATATACACTGACTTGGTTTCTTCTACTTTGATTACCCTTGTTTAAAAACAGTGTGGGCGATGCAGTCTCAGACTTGTGTGTCTTATGTACTTCAAGTACTTTGCTGTAACAGCTCAATAAGTAGTCAAAATGTGGTCCTTATTTATTTAACGGGTTTGAAGGTACTTTACAGTGAATTGCACACATAATGAAAAATGTATGGCGAAAATATTTTACTGTATTATTATTATCCTAATGCAGTCTGTGTACACAAATACAAGCTTTTGTATGGAGTGTAGCTGTGTGTGTTTGCTGCTGTCCAATTTAATTGGAATATTAGTGATGGAGTTGGTACTCAAGTCATCTTCAATACCATATAATCCCACGTATGCTACATAATGAAGCAAACCTAGAAACTGTTGAATTTAAACTATATAGTTATTAGATATTCCAACATGTACCCTACAAGTACTCACAATCAGTTGTACTCACGTCCCTATGAAACATTTCAATTTTCAATTACCTCGGAAGCTCGCAGAGCTTATTTGGTACACATGTAGAAATCTAAAAATCATCTGACATGGGTTTAAATTTTAATTGAGTTATTATTTCGAGATTTGACTAAGTTTTGATTATGGGGGGAGAGAAACTCTAAATTAGTTCTTGCGCTTCAGCGGAAATTATCAACGAGGGTAAATGCCGCTCTGGGCTCAATCCGAAAATTAGTAAATGGTGGGAAAACTACATATTTAGTATACATAATACATATATAGTTTGCAAATACATCCATAGAGTTTGTATGAGCTTGTTATATATATACTAGTTAAATAGCAGAATATGTCGTGTAGCTTGATGATGATGTAGCTTGTTTTCGACCATGGTGGGTTTTAAACATGAATTATTTCATAATTGTTGTGGTATTAAATTCAATAGTAATTTCTAAAATTTTGACAAAAAGAAAGCTTAACGATATGCTTTCATGCATGAGGTCAACTAAAACTTATCTGTGCCGAGTTCTTCTTTATAGCTCATTTGAGTGAAATGTGATAGGAACTAGACAAGGGACTTTGGTTATAACAGGGAGTAATAATAATGATGACCAATGCCATAAATATATTAAGCGTATGTATACGAATTTGGGTTACGAACGAATCTAACGATAAGTAAAATCAAATTAGTATTCTTAAATTTCTGTCAATGTGACGCCATATTAAATATTTAAGCATTAGTTTTGCTGTTTTCACTTTCATGGCAAGAACAGATGACGGCAATCGATCATAATGATACGTAGAGTCCATGTATGTACTGGCTTCCTTGCTTGCATGTTGAGTTTTAGCCCTGCTACTACTGAATTGACTAGTTACTGCATACACGAAAAAGGATTGTCTACAGTAATTTTGTGTGTGTTTCATTTCTTGAAAAGACTGCATGAAAATATTTTAGTTTATTTATTGCTATATGTATAGTATTTAGTATTTAGTAGAACTCACTTGGTTATATAGTCGCAAGTAAAATGAAAATGTCAGTAATAAATCAGTAAATCAACATGGACCATGGAGTGTGTATTTGAGGTGGTTCAATGGAATGCGCAGGTAGCCCTTGCATTCGATGAAGCTGAAAAATAATGTACGTTTTTATTATGATAATAATACACCAAAAGTCTGAGGAGATTCTTCAAGTGGAGCAGATGAAATATTGCAGAAATGGGTTTTTATTGTGTTGCGGATGAGTTGGAATCAAGTTAAATTGCTCTGAATCAGACAATTTGATACATAGTTCTCATCATTAAGTCCCGGATATTTTTGTAAAAGAGAACTCTACGGAGTACTCATGTACGTACTTGTTGTTGGCACTGTTGAGGATTTAGGGAGTAGATTTGTAGGGATAGAGGCAACATGATAATTGAGTGAATTGAGTCGAATTGGAGTAAGGCAGTAGTAATTGAGAGTTGAGGTTTCTCAATGCAAAGCATTTGCTTGACATTTCTGATGGGAAGAATTGATGCGCTCATCTGATTCAGTCAGTACTGAAGACATGCCTGATGAGTATACTCCAAGTTACTTTCATGAGAAGGATTTGAGGGAAGCATGTACGTATAGATGGAAAAGATGGAAATTTCTCTGATGTAAAGACATGTGTAATAATAATACATTGTAAGCACGTAATTAAGCATAACAATCGTAGCATTTGCAATGGCTCGTAAAATGAGTAGGTTGAGCTCTCTCCTTTGTCGTCGATTCGCTCAACTCTCGACTGACATAATGACATTTTTCATAGATTTGATACGATGATATTCTCTAACATTTGATCATCTATCCAATCTTGTGTTTGGAGGGTGTCCAACTTTCCACTGCTCTGTAGAACTCGTAAAAAATTTAATCTCTTGGAAAGGATTCGCCTTGTCAGTGAATATTTTTCGTATAAAACTTTATTGATCTGTACTTCTTCCTTAAAAGAATTTCATTTTACTTGTCATTCTTTTTTCTTTTTCTTTTTTGGAGTAACTCAATGTGACGACTGTTTGAACTCTACATCATTTGAAATTTCAAAAATGAAATAAATTCGACCCAACAATTGTAAACTGCATGTTCATGCATCTTAATTTGATGTTGCATCCAAATTTACCCAAAGCAACTCGACTTTGTTTTGTACACTTTGCAAGGAATTGACAGTTCTCCACGTGGCAAAATAAAAATATTTTTCTTTAAACGTTTACAAGAATGAATTCATAGAAAAGAAATCGAGAACAGGATTGATACGCCGCAGAATATTTGGACTTTGTGTTACCTACAAGAAAATGCTGTGAAATGTGATGAGAATGCTAAATCTAATTATTTTTCTTTACTTTTTCCTTTCAGGATGTGGACACAATCTACTTGTCCCATGACTCTCGGTCTCTCAATCTATTGGACTTTAATCACCTTGAACCACGGTGAGTTTTAAATGGATCGTTTGGTTTGGGCCAAAATGAGGCTACCATTCTTGTTAGTATCACTTGCCATTATAAATATCTTGATTTTCAGTAGGAATTATAACAATTACTTGTCAAGTCTCAATTATTATTAGATTTGTTTTTCGAAAGACTCGAGTATTAAATTTATAGAAACCAAAATTTGCTCACATTAAAAAAAGATGGGAAGTTATTACAACTACATGCTAATTTTAATGTCTATACAATCCTCGTGTACTCCAAGTTTTTGTGCATAGTCAAGTAACGAGCACATATGAGAGCAACCATTTTCAATTAGCTATAGTTACGAATTACCCATGCATGTTTAATGTAAAATGAAATTGAGCGTTGATTGAAATCTAGCATTTGCATGAGAAGTTTTAAATTAATTGTTTAAAAAAATCATTATGATGAATGCAAAATTGTATTCTTCTTATTCCTCTGAATCGTTAGAGAGTTGTAATAAAAGTACCGAGTGCCTTCAAAGGATTACATAAACTTACTCATATTTTTATGGCAAATATGCAATTTATAGAACATTATTTTAGTAAATGTATTTATTATGACGCTGAAAAGTAAAAGCTAATAAAAGGTGACTTCAAAAAAAATAAACTGTTATATTTTTAATGTTTCATGGTTTCTGTTTCGAGTGACCTTTGATTCCGTTTTCACTTTCAGATTTAGATTCAATATTTAATAAGTACATGTGAAATTATCCTACATACATGCCTTAGAGACATTTGATAGAAATTTAATTTTGAAATGATTATGATTTGTCTGCAGGGATTTGGTGCCAATAATTGCCGGGCTGGAGTATAATACTTTTTTCAAGTCTTTGAGATCAAGTAACGTAAAATTATCTCATGAAGCGATGGAAAGACTTCTTCACGTAATCCGGAAAAACTTTTTTCTCGAAGAACTTCATCTTGATAACATCGGAGCAAAAACGTGAGTACAAAAATGCATACAATACATATATATACGATATATTTCATTTTTCATTACATCTGAGAATTCATTAGGAAGTATTGGTGAGTGATTGCAGTGGTCGTACAAATAATGAATTTTGTAGTTAAGCTTGTAATTGTAATTACTTATAATTAATTCAGTAAATACAAAATTATTTTACCCTATTCTCAGCAAAAAAAACGAGTAGACTAAAACGCCTCATTTTGGATTTAATTCATTATCGAGCTCGTATGAATTTGTGCAGTACATGGTACATATACAGAGATCAGAGAAGATATACTAAATGCATTCTAGTTAGATGACAAATATACAAAAATAACGATACAAATATGTTTTTGCAGCATAAAATCTACTTACCCTCAGAAGTACAAAATGAATAATTATAATAATTATGACTAGTTAGCGTTAGTCGAGTTAGTGTACGGAATGAAAGGCAGACCGCCTGAGCATGTGTAATCTTTATTATAAGTTTGCTGATACATATATTTAATAATGCTAATAGGTCTACCTCACATGGTCTACTCGTAAGTCCGAGTAGTCGTCAGTACTATTCAGTACCTGGCTTGTGCCTTTTTTTATTTAATAAAAGAATCGTACATGTGTAGTTAAACTCATCTTTGTGAATGAATGAATGAATTATATCTTTAGAGGATAACTTGGACTTTTTACGTATACTCTGTATAGAATTGTAGTTTCAAATTGACTTCACGAGTGTGTTACCTCTTAATTCTGTCATGCTCTACTTTTTGTAATCATTCGCTTCTTTCTGAGATGTGTTTTTGAAATCTGTCTAAAGTTGAGTTGAGTTATAAATGAAGCCGTAGTGTATTTTATATAGTCTCACGCGCATTTGAAAACATCCTTCACTCTGTGTATTTCAATGCTATGTGGTTTTTTCCTACTCACTCATATATACCTGTGATTTTTTTTCACTGCATTCGAGTACACTGTGTGAATTCACTAGAATATTTTCCTACCCACAAACTCACCCTTTCCATTCCAACTGTTCAATTTGACAATACGTATATCGTATATACAGCTGGTGGTGATCTTGTAGCGTGTAACTTTGAGATTTTCAATCAGTCAGTCAATGTTTACCTTTGGAGCCAGTGCTTGTGAAGTGCGTGTTGTAGCATTTAATTTTTGTGATTTTAGTGTTGAGGGTTTTGGAGGTTTGATTGTGTATAGGTATGCAATACCTCACTCACATCATGGATTAGTTTGTTGAAATGTGATGCGGGTGTTTTGTTTTTTGTCGCTGCTCAGAAATTTAAAAGTGTACTAATCATATATATACATGTATTTATAAACAATGGATTTCAAACGAAAATACGGATTTCAAGTTTATGATTTGACATCAAGTAAGAAGTAAACATTTCCTATACTTGGCCATATTGTGTGTATATTTAACTCTGCGTATTTTTATTATTTTCTACGCCATTCATATTCATGAAATAGTGTACACGCTTAGGTTTATTGTTATTATATTTTGTGTTTTGTAATACATTTAAGAGAAATAATCTCAAGAGATTTATAATTGAGGCAATCCATGCACTGCGGCTTTATTATTACTCTGCCTCATTTTATTGGTAGATATTCCCTATACAATATAAAAATATGTATGATGAAGTTTCAATTGATGGGTACCTAGTTTCCTTTCAACTAAAGAAAACATGCGAGGGGGTATTTTATTTGGCGTCGGGTGCGGAGTTCATGATTAATAATTCACGAAAAAGAAATTGAGAATAAAATTTGTGTAGCTTTGTTCTTGATTTCCTTGCGTCATATGTTGGAAAACAGTAGACTATGAAATAATTATTATTAGTATTAAATTCATTTACGTATTGAAACCTTCAAAGTTTGGCTCTATATTCTATATACTGACTGACTAGTTATAGTATACGCATTGTGATAATGCCCTGGGAATTAGATTCCACGTATAGTGCGAAGGCTCTGAAGTCTCGTATAAATTTTATACGTATGGCATATTTTAGATATTAAATTCATTTCTTTGTATACTCGTGTGCGTGCATAACTTGATGAAATTGAATTATTGTGCTATAGCTTTTGAATGTGATAAGTCGTATCATATGTTTACGTGATGTTTACGGTTAGTCTTACATTCATTCTTGGTTATGTAATTAACTATTGTATTGTGACAATGAAAAGCTAAGTTTGTTTCGATTACCAACGTCTGATCGTCTGATATACCAACTATTACCTACCAGTTTATATTTATTGTTATACTACACTTGTCTTGCACAAGTCTGAGTTATAGTATTTCTTGAATACAAAAAGAAGTCTCACAAATT
Source organism: Gisinianus flammeolus (assembly GCA_034699125.1). NCBI lineage: Eukaryota > Metazoa > Arthropoda > Collembola > Symphypleona > Katiannidae > Gisinianus > Gisinianus flammeolus. The sequence continues at coordinate 45,562 of JAIUND010000691.1, forward strand.
TGTTTGTCTACAAGCATTTGTGTCAGTTACCCTTTATTGGACATTTAATCCTATCAGCAATAGTGCAGACTGTAGCTGCTATTAAAAACAGCAAGGTGTATAGCCAAATGTGGTTTATTTTAAGTGCTGTGTTGTAGGTACATCTGAAAATCTGTACTTGTATTTGAAGACGTTCCAAGGAAATTAGATTAAAACACTGTAATTTTTTTATAGAAAATACATGGTATAAATTTGTCCATTTCTTGAAAACGCATGAAATTCTGTTGAATATCATAGAATTTTGTTTGTAAGGGTGATAAGAACATTTGAGAAATGGCTATATGTAATTGAATTGTGTTCTTTTTTTACAGGGATTTTGCTCACAAATTATCGGCAGCCTTAAGCTACAACACAAATAGTCAAGTACACACTATAGATTTGTCACACAACATGATTGAAGATAAAGGTAAGAGTTTTGAGTTTATTAACTATGAAACAAGTAACTACAAAGTTTGTAGTACAAACGTTTGCTTGTTTACAGACAAACTGTACTTTTTACTCAAGTTTTTGAATTCAAACAATTTTAGTAAGAAACTTATCCTAATTTGTCTTCCTCTAAAGGTGCTATTCATCTGAGCAATCCACTAGCAAAACTTTGCCGGGGACCGGTATGGCTAAATTTGTCACAATGTGGACTGTCAGCGAAGGGCGTTGCTCAACTTGCTCAGGCCCTAAATTTGAACAGATGTGCCCCGAATTCATTAACTCATTTAAACCTTAGTGGAAATTCTCTTAAAGATGATATCAATGTAAGTATCCATCATTACCTATATATGATTCAAAATATCCGCTTAGCCTTTGAGTATTTGATACGATACCCTTTCTTTAATTCCTATCTTTATATCCTTCGACCTGCTTGATATTTATTGAAAGAAAAGAAATGCTTTTGGCAAACACTTACAATTAGTGAGGTGTACCAAGGCACTAAGTTTGATTCAGTCAGAATTCAGTTATCGCGATGGCGATCACGATAACCTGATAGCTTTCGTTATAAGTATAGGAACACTATAGGTTATTTTATAACCTTGTAAATTGTAAATCAAACATTCTAATTTGTTACGAATTTAATCCGTAATAGGAACTATTTGAAACATTTTCCCCATTTATATTAAAATTATCCCGAACCAGTCATCCACCGCATGTAACCTTTCAATTATAGCCTTGACTATCAAAACTATTTTATCGTTACTTCTAATTAATTAAACGTTATTTTATGCGTTCCCTCTTGTCGTACGTAGTATGAGACTGCTTAGTGCACTTGTTCATTGAAGGTTTTCATTTAAAATATTCATGTATTAAGAATCTGAAAGGAATATGCGTCGGTCTTCGTCACTGTCAAAAATTTATTGTATACTTTTTTTTATTGCCGCGATCTACGATTAAAATCTAAGAATAATGCAGTGAGTAGCTACAGTGAGTAAGTACATGTAAAGTAATATGCGTATGTTTCTGTCTCTCTCCTACAGAATCTATGCAATTTTCTGGCTCAACCAAATTCCATAACGTTTCTTGATCTCTCGATGACAGACTGCACAATTGAAACAGTAAGAAAATTCTTTTTATTTTCCATTATTTTGTACTAATGTATAGTGTAAGGCCGTACACTAATTTTCACTAGTTAAGCGCAGACTTGATTGAGTGTGTGTATTACTGTGTATGCATAGTATGCAAGTGCATGGCACTACAAATAAATAAAGTTTACTATCCATTGCTAATTATAATGAAGTCATAAAATTACGAGCTTAAGTCAATGAAATATGTGAACAAGAGAGCAATCAAAGTAAAATGACTATATAGGGATAAGGATGTGGGCAAAGTTTGCACTGCAAACTGAACAAGGTGTGTGCGTAGGTCGGATGTTTTAGAGCAGAATAAAAGGTTTTCCGACGGATTGTACATGTTATTTAGTCGATGCGTGAAATCACTCTGTAGTACTCTGTACACATCACATTAGTTATCTCTATATATATGTATACTGTGTACAAATTGCTTTTGGAAACGAGGAATATTGGCAAAAGTCTTTTGTTAGTGGTTGAACAGGGAGTGAACTTCATTAGATAGCCGAATTAAAGGCAGTACTGCACTACATTTTACAAGTTAATAATATACCAATTAAGTTCAAGGCCGCGGTATCAAAATACGAGCGATGAGTAACATTCTGAACATGTCATGAACTTTGAAATGTATCCATATCTACAGGAGGTTTATCAATTTTTTTCAAGAAATACAAAAAAAAATGTAAATGGGAAGTATGTTTTATTTCATGTTATTGTTGTTAGTGTTAGTTGTACTCTTCGATTGAATTCATTAAAAATTTGTAAAATTAGTTTTGTTATTACTTTTTAGTGATGATTTCCATGTAGGCAAGGCGTGAGAAATTCACACCCGATTGATTAAAAGAAATGAAGCGAGGCAGCAAATCACAATTCAATTGGTATTGCCATAGGGTACAGGAAATTGTGCAGTATTTTGTATATACGTATATGTAGTAGCCTTGATTTTCTATGATACGCAAAGGATCGTAGAGTATTGTATGGAATCGGGCCCACCCTCCACTATTGTCCACTTACCAAGTTTAGAACACGCGTTTGTGCCTATTATTACACTTACAATCATAATAACATTCATGTACATGGTGGAACACGTACAATAAATATATGTAAAGAAATGATGCCGAACTGAATGAGCCTACATTGAGTGCACTTACTCAAGAGTCACAAAGATACTGATGATGACATTTCAACTAATATATATAAAATGAGGAAATTGAATTTATATGTAATTAACTATGATTTGTGAGATTCATTGATTAAGCGTACGTTGTTTTTTCTAAAGGTATTCGGGGCGCTTTTGAGAGGTTGTACTTCACATTTGGCGCATTTGAACTTGTCACGCAACAACTTTTCTACGAAGAAGGGTAGGGAGCTGCCGCCTTCATACAAGCAATTCCTGACGAGCAGTTTAGCTCTCAAAAATCTCTCACTGCAGTCCTGTAAGCTTTCATTGGAAGCTCTCAAGTAAGTAAAGATTTGTACAATCTTGTGTGTGTTGTTCTTAGATGTATGCATCGTTTTTGCGTATTGTATCATTTCCTATGTCGTGTAATAACTTTCTTCACAGTTCGCGTACGCGTATATTTCCTGTCTGATACATACGAGTGAGGAGATACGACTGTATTAATTTTATCTTGAGATGTGTCTCTAGTTCTCTAGATGTAATAAATCTTCCAGCTTGTAAAAAAAATGAATGGACAGATTGTAATTGTATGCACGAACCACACGCTTGCGAATAGAAATTCAGATTGAAAGTATGCACTAGCCATGGATGAAACCACCAGTGAAATGAGTCCAGCGTGATAGGTTTACCTGATTATTATTCCTTTTTATATTGTTAATTGTATAAGTTCATTTACGTTATCTGTATTGAGGGAAATTGGTAGAGAGAAGGTGACAGGTTGAGGAGTACAACCATGAGATAATTATAGGATATTCTCTACTATACTTTACCCAGAGACAGAGAGTTTTAGAATTAATATATAGTCAGCTATTTAGTGTTTTTAGGTATGCGTTTTTGTTCCCCGGAACTCAAGTTTTTCGTACATTATTATGTATTACAAGGTATTGTCATATGCTCTTTCAGTTTTTGTTAGCATATTTTTTTCATAAATATTTTTGAAGATGCTCAGTCACTGAGCCTCAGTGATTGAATTTGATGCTTATGTATGTTTGTGAATGTCATGTTTTCATGTAAGAGACATAGTGTATCAGAAAGATAACTATTTCCCCATTTTGCACAATGTTTTTGAAAGGCAGATTGTATATATTATTTTAAAACAGAATGAGTATAACGGTTCCAATTTGAAACTTTCAAATGTATTCTGTAACTTGAGAGGTTTTTTTAAATTATTTGGAAGATTGTGCTTTAGGTAATTATCTAAATCTTAATCAAATTCAAAAGAACTTCCTATATAATATTACCATGATTCATGGATGTCGTTAATGGATGTAGATGAGCAAGGATTGTGTAATGGTGAAAAGCATGAAGGAACTTGACATGCATCTCCTTTAAAAAGTTGTTTGCGGAAAGATGCTCAATGTAACCCAAAAGTATACTGTTTGTGTAAAAATCAACATAGTCTTACTCTTTCCACTACTTGTAGCCAAAAAAAAAGATGCACCTACTTGAAAGAATTTCTTTTCGTATAAAATTTTGAGATGTAGATTAGCAACATGAATATGAATGAGCAAGTCGATGAGCATCATAATAGGTGTTATGGATGGACTATTGTTCTGACCCACAACAGTAAAGGAAAAATGCAGTACTTCATAATATGAAAGAATTACGAGATGACTATCTTGGATTCATGTTGTGTGCATATACATGTGTTGTGTGTATATTCTTTATATATACATTTAAGTGAAAAAAAATATATAATAATTTAAAGTTTTTATTGTGTTTGTAATTTTTAGACAGCTCCTGCTCGGGCTAGCTTGTAACGAATCAACTGCAGATCTCGAACTTGATATATCTAGCAATGCTCTAGGCCAGCAAGGAGCTCACGTTGTATGCGAATTATTTTTATTGGCTCCTTTTTAACAATTTTTACAGTATGAGGTGTTATAATGATGTGATGTTTTTAATTTTTTTATTATTTCAGATTGAAAGTTGTATACATGGCATACACTGTCTGGCTAGCTTGGATATCAGTGATAATAGTGAGTCGAAAATGTTTCTTTATTAAAGCATAACATAATACCGTATATGGTCATGTTTACCTCAAAAATTTCGTTATTCTATTATTCAAATATTTATTTGTTTTGTGTATTTATTTTTATAATTTTATGTTTGTCAAATGTTGCAAAAGAATTATTGAATCCCTGTACCTGCATGCAAATAATAAGTTTTTTTTTCTCTCTTCTAAACTCTCAATAGACCTGGAAGTTGATTTAGCAGGGGTTGTGGCTGCTATTAGCAAAAATAAATCCCTGAAGCACTTAAACCTCGGCAGAAATTTGCAATCCACAAAAGCCAAACATGTTAATCAAGTGATGGAGGCTATTGTACAAATGTTACAGGTGAGCATTTCGGAAATGTGAAACAGATATTAATAGTTAATGAATTGGTAGTGTTTTGTACTGCGTTTGCGTTTGCACTTAATTGTGTATATGTATAACAAGATTAACTATAAGAGACCAAGAGAAATTACTCTTCGTGACCTCCGTTTGGTTTTTAAATTGTCTTCTGTGTGAGTTCGTCCGAACTCCCTCGATATTATTGAACACGAACGAGTTTTCCATTAATATTTATGTTCACACAAAATGTCAGTGATTTTATACATTTATCTACCCGCTGTCACAATATTCATTCAGAACAACTCAAAGCTCGCTCAATCTACGTTGTCTGAAAAGTCATTGTTTTTTGTCATGCAGGAAGAAGATTGTGTGTTGCAGACTCTTTCGTTAGCCGACTCAAAGCTCAAGGGAGAACTTTTCAGTGTAATAAACGCTTTAGGGCAGTGCCAATGCCTGCAGAATATCGACATAAGGTAACTTATGAAATATGGAACTAATTTGTGCTAATTGACTTTATTTTAAAACTGAATTTTAATATGGTCAATATTTAACTGTATTGAAGTATTTGTGTGAAAATAAATATGATATCTGTGACCTAAGGCTACCAATAGAACCTGTAATGAGCATCTAATTGGTTTAACTTTTTAGCGGAAACCAAATGGGAGATGTTGGAGCTCGTCTCCTAGCAAAAGCTTTACAAATTAATGCCAAGATAAGATGTATCACATACGATCGGAATAACATAACTTTACAAGGATTCTCTGATATTGCCTACGGACTCGAAAGGTCAGTTGAATTATGTTTTTTTACTCGTTTCTTCAATTGTTTATCTATGGATATGTCAATGAATCATGAATTATTTGCTGAACAGTCATGATAAGGGAAATATTAATTAAGAAATCGACTGAATTCATTGTTTTCTTACACGTATCGAGACGACACAGTATTTTCAAAAGGGAATAGGAACTTTTCAGAGCAATTATACTCTTATGTTTGTTTTTCCATGTTGTTACTAAAATATGGGAAGACAACAGTGGAAAACATCTGACAGAGTAGGAATACGAGTAAAAGAAGACTTGTAAAGTTACAAGTTCTTGTTACTGAGTTGGACAAAATAAGAACAAAACTTCTTGCAGTTTATAATACAGTATATATTTACTAAACACATGCACAATTTATTTGCATGCATGGAATACTATAGTTGACATATTGTATATTTAATATACTTTTATTATATTCTCATGATTTGCATACCACTGCCACTGGTCTACGGTTTAGTATAGGAAATTCTTCCTACCTTGTCATTCCAGAATCAACGGACTGTGTTAGGTTTTCATAATACAATTATTACATGCAGAGAGAATTCTTATTGTTCTGTGGAATTTAAATTTGAGTATACACATACCAGTGAGCATAAATACCTACTCACACTCACATATACACGAGTGTATATGCAATGGAGTTGAGATAGAAAGATTGTGGTGGATATCATACGCAGCCACATAAAACATGTGTGCATATTCGGTATATCTGCGTTAAGTGGTCATGGATTCTTGAAAGTATTTCATTGCAAATGTTGAGAATGCAGGAAACCATTATGTTACCTGATTACTTTTTTTATTTGGCTTGAGGTCTTTATTTTTATTATTCTATATTACATAGTATGATAAAGAAAAACAGTATGGCAAATCATGTATTTTCACTAACATAAATGCACAAGCTTCAAGAGGAAAAAGGAAAAGGATATGTCTTGGTGTAGACTTGACGGAAATTCGATATTAAAATTTTGTTATACAGGTTATTCGGTCTGTTATGCTCAGTAGGACAGTAGTAATAAATAAATTGTATATTTCGGTGAGCATTGTTCGAATTGTAAAGACTTATCCGGCACAGTTGTCAATATTACATTTCCATCAGTATTTTATTTCTTGTCGAAGAATCAACACTGTTGACTCAACAGTAAATCAAGAGTTGTCTTTAGTTTCGTTTAAAGTTTGCTGAATTTTTATTAAATCTGAAAGGTTTCATAATATGATTTTTTAATAATATTTGACATTGCTTGTCTTTTGAATTTTAAATTAGCAGTATACACATTATTACTTTGAGATCCTGAATTTTCGGAAGTAATTGAGGAAATTTACGTCAAGTATTGAATATTTTGTTGTGGGAATTCTCATGGATTTAAATGCAGAAACTCGGTAAATATTTATAGTATAATAATTATAATAATTATACTATAATTATTCTATATAATAATATAATTGTCCATTTTAATGTTAAATATTACAAGCGGTGTTACAAATTCCTTGATGACAGGATAAAAACGTGGGTGTGGGGAAGTTACGAAATTGTGTTTAGTATAGTGTGCATTCGCATCATAAAAGTCATGTTTTCAAAGTGAAGTACATGTTGAGAGGATACAAGATTATAGTTAACCTGCACTGGATCGAACAAAATGAAATACTGACTTTACATTGAATTAAATTAGATTAAGTGACTATTCTATGTTTGGTAACATATATATAGTGTAATAGCATAAGCAAAAAAGTGCGAGATTGACTAATGCCTGTGAGTATTGCTATTTTTTTTCTATATATTTATTTTTAGGTGTGCAAGTTTTTTGAGTTTATGCTCAATTCCAATTGTGTTTCGAGTTTTGTACTAAAGTAATGTTAAAAAAAACAATAAAGTTTATCTTTGGGCGGAGTAAGTTGGCGAGGAAATGTAAAATGTAGTATTGAGTTTTGAGTTAGGTAAGTCAAGTTATGGTTGTGACTGTGAAAGAACGGGTGTGTGACGAACAGACAAGATTCAATTTACTGTGCACGTTAGGTAGACTTTGACAAGGACTTGAACCAAGAAATATGCATTAAAATGCTCGAAGCATTAAAATTTTCTAAGCAAATACGAATGTTTCACATGACTTTTGCACAGTATGAATTGTAATATATAATGACTCCTTATATTATATGTTTTTGTTTGTGTTGAAAATAGTAACATGAGCGTTCGCTACATGCCCTATCCCATCCATGATGCTCTACCAATGATGAAAGTCTCGAGTGAAAAAACTGAGGCTGTCATGAAACGTATTCAAGACTTAATATATAGGAATTCATTTCCCACTAAGACTTCGAATGGTCCACAGGCTTTCCGTTTACAACAGGTATTTTTTTGAGATTTATTAATTTTTGTTGGCGTTTCCTCTCTCGAATGTGTACATTGTGATCTTGTTTCTTTACTTCATTGTTGATATTTTCCTATTGTGCTTCACGTCTACGACAGTTTTTAATTTTCCACTTTCATTACAAGGATTTAAATGAACATTGTGAGTGAATGTGAACGGTTTAATTAAAATATCAGTAAAGTGGTTTTTAAAAAAAAGAATTTGCCACAAACTTGAGAAAATTTTGCAAAACATTTTAAGACAAGTTTAAACAAATCATAATTAATCACGAGATTGTACGATTTTTTAAGTGTTGTTCAATCGAGAAAAAGAGAGAGATGATAATATTGTTTAAACTATAATTGTGTCGTATACATGAATGGAATATCAACGAGGGAAAAATGTGAACAGATTAATTTTGTGATATCAACAACTTGTAGACATGAAATATACATGAATATTCAAACTTGCAGAATTTGTAATCAAGTTTAAATTTTTATCATTTGAATATCTAAAGGGATTCCTACTTTCATCAGCACAACAAACTGTGGATAAATTGATTAGTCAAACACAAGAAGGCGTAAAATTACTGAAAAAGAATGAACTGAACAGTCCATCAACTGATTCCAGCCATGATGAGGTGATTACGCATGCTGAGAATTTGATTCAAGATTCGGAGAAAGCGAAACAGGTCAGTTTACTACTACTCACTCAGTCATTTATATTATGATGTATGTCTTCCATCTCAAATGTCGATTTTTCATTCAGATGGTCTTCGAGTTATCTTCTTCTTTGTCTTCCTCCTTTCAATTCATGCAACTTTCAGTGAATTGTCTTTTTTTTCAAGCTTGACCAACTTGAGCAATCCCCCCACACTACTCATTTCCTATCAATCTAAATTAAATGAATTGTTGTTCATCCAGCGTTTTTAGTACGGGTACGTACGCATATAGAATGAAAAATATTGAAAACAAAAAACCCTTTGCTCTTATCATACATTAATCTCGTATGTTTTAATGTTTGCATTTATGCCAGATGAATTACTAGATTAGTCAAAGTCTTCATGTGTTAATCAGTTTCTGCTTGAATCAGATTTCAGTAAAAAAGTTTGTGTACATTAATCACCATTGTTTTTATACAAGTTTACACGTGGACTAACGTTTCCATTGAAGATGTCCATTTTGTCAACGTTGTTGATAAAGATGGATGCAATGATGATATTTCACTGCATAATCATACGAGACGAATGAAGGAGACAGATATGAAACAAGCACAATTTGAGAATTCAAGTGTAATTTCAGGTCATAAAAGTAACCCATACATAGAAAACAACAACAACAAAAATAAAGCGAGACGGTAAAAGAAGACTAAAGTTTAATACCAGTTGGCTTGATTTACAACATTGAGAGAATGTCAAAACACGTTTTTACACTACCAATTGACACATGGTTAAATGAGGCTTTGAATAGAGTCTTGAAAGTCTTGATGTCTTGGTCTTAAATGTCAATTAGCAGTTGGCTGATTTTGTATTTTTTTGTACAGATTAATGGTGTCGTTACACTTTTTCTTTTACTATTTGCTAAAAGAACCAATGTCACTACATTGAAGAATAATTTGATAATGGAAGAGTTTATTTATGTATTTTCTTCAGAGCTTCAACACTTTTTCTGTTTTATAATAATAGGTAACTATTATGGTGTACTCCAATCAGAAGAAATAATAGAAATACGTATATGCTTTTAGTGTTCATTTCAGATTTATCTTTCATATTCGATTAATTTCATATTTCAATAAGAGTTGGTGCAGGTTATCCGTCGATTAAGGGTGTGGCTGCTTGTTTTTTGTTTTGTTTCCGTATCTTTTTAATGATTTTTTTTTAAAGAAGCATCATCCCATTTCAAGGTCTTGAGGCTTAAGCACAGTAATTATTTTTTACTGGTACAGTTACAGGTATGCCTTTTTTCCCTCGCAGGTAATAAGCGTTTCCGTTTTGTTTTACATATTTCTTTCATAAATCAGTATTTCCTACCGATTCTAAGAAAAAGGAAATATAGGTAGCTAAAATAAAAGTGGAAAAAAAATACAAATAATGCATAGTATTTAATATACTGGTTATTAAGAAATGATGGCATGTGCATCCTCTTGTTGGATAAAAGATTGTTTGATTTCGTTTATTTCTATATGCATGCCTGTATCGCGTATTTGACATGGACTTCTGATTACATGTTATAAATTGAATGGAAGTGCAAGGAAGAGCACAAATTGTGTCAGTGTTTATGGCAATACATTTTATGCGATTGATTCGATCTACTTTGAAAATACATTTTTTTATGACATAGAAAGAATCAAATATCGAAATTCAAGTAAATGAGGTAGCTACATCATCTGTCAATAAGAACAGTCGTGTATCATCATCTCTATAGAGTAGGTATATGTTTTCATGATGGACTGTTGCATGTACGTACGTACATATATGGAGTTTACAGTATACGAGTATCGGTCTGTAGAATTTTTAATGTATCTTCTGGGCGTACACAGTACTTGCTCCTCGAAGCACTTGCTTTGCTTATAGCAATCTCGTTCTTGGGTTCTTCCTTGACATGTGAGGAACTACTAGTGTTGTGTAGCCAAAATGTCTTTTTCAACAATAGAAATTAGAGTTCTACATGCGTGTGAGTTGTAGCACTTAACCAGTTTCATTTAATTGAGCTGCAAGTACGTTTGATCGAGCTCTCAACTTTGTATGGTTTGTCTTGTAGTATATACATTTTAGTTTTTTGTTTACTATGCAAAATGCAAAGGAAGAAAACGAGTACAGAATTTAATTTAAGTGTAGGGGAAGGTTTTCCTTTTTAAAGTTTTACTTTAGATTTTCTTTATCATCATCCTCTCCTCGTCATTTACTTTCCATTTTTCCGAGGCACTACACGAATTGTCTTAATACTCCTTATTCTGAAGGACAAGTAGAGATACACACAGTCTAAAAAATATTTATTTTGTGAGTCTGTGAGTTTTGTAGACCAAGTACTACTAAACTTGATAATATTCGCGTGTCTCTGTGTTTAGTCAACCTGCAAAGAAGAAATTGTGTGTTTTGGTTTGAAATTAGAGTGTCGATATTGCCGATATATTGTGTATTTGAGGTAACTAAATTTATAGTTTTATAAATAAAAATGAAATTGGTGAATAGACATGCTCACGAGAATACGACGACATCCGTGTGTATAGTGTATTATAAATGTGCGAACCCGTGTATGCGATAGAAATGCACACAAGCAAGTGAAAGGACATCGCACGCTTTATATGAGAAATTGGCTTTCTATGGGATTTGGCTCAAAAATGGTAGGGAGGTAGTCTAGAGGTAGGGGAACAACATTTCTATTACCACTTTTCTGGGGATTGCTCCTGGTGACCTCT
>JAIUND010000692.1:0-57250 GCA_034699125.1 Gisinianus flammeolus
TCCAGAGCAGGTCAACTCGGACAAACGAAATTAAGGAAAATAATTATAGTACGATTTTGAACTTAACTGACGATATACATAAGTACACATAAAAGATGAACCGTCAAAGGATTCCACAGTTATATTATATATGCAGTTGCATCAATTTCTATATTTTGTATAAAATCCACAGTTTCTTTTACATATCATCTGTTAAGTTCACAAAGGAACTGTAACGATTTTCCTTGATTTGCGGAAATGCGACTACTGCGTCCGTCTTTATGGGTAAAATTCTGAAAAAATTCCGGGTCACAGAAAAGGTCATGGCAGACAATAATGTCTCACGACCCAACGCTCCATCTCCAACCGTTTGACCTTTGGAGCAGGTCAACGAAATTAAGGAAAATAATTATAATTCGTTTGTGAACTTAACAGACGATATAAGTATGTATATGTATTTGATTTCCATAATTACCACATTCAACGAAAAATCCATTACGCTTCGCAAAAACACGAATCCACCCACACCAAACACACATGAATCAAAAAATATACAAGGGGTTCTAAAAGTTATTTCATTGTGTTATATTTTGGACTTGAATTAAATGATTATGTATATATATAAGTATATACCATCTCTTTGAGAAGTCGTTTGATGACAAGGGATTGTCCCTTGGACGGATCCTTTGTCGGCCTATCCAAATTGTAGGGAGCTGTTGAGGGTGATTGAATGAGTTTCTTTCTTCGAATATAATTGAGAATCCTCGGATCATTCTCAAGTAATGGACCTATCATCAGTTCCTCAAGCGTGACCGTCCCCACAGTTAAAATTGATGACAAAAATCCAGACGGTGAGGACGAGAAGGCCCAATCAAATGACGACGACGTGTACAGCATGAATACAAGAATCCCAATCCCAACGAAACTCGTCACAATCCAAATACTTTGCGAACTCACAATGTTCCTTTTTATGAGCAGGCTCATTTTTTTTTTTATCATGTGTGAATTTTCATGTATATAAAATCTCAAAATTATACGATTATTTTTTCACCTTTTCCACATTGCACTCGTCTCTCCTCTTTTTTTTCTTCTTGTCTATGAGAATTGGAAATGAATGGGGAATAAATCATTACAAAAGTCTATATATCTATATATAAATAAAAATAGATATTTAATTATATTCGAGTTGAGCACATGCACATGCGGAACACAAAACGAGAGATTGCGGTCGGATGACTCCAAGGCAAAACGGCATTCGCATTATTATTATTTATACAATTATATCCCGAACTAATTAGCAAATTTATAAAACAATCCCCGAGCATCTCAAGTCTTCACAGACTCGTAAAAAAATCTGTACAGTACAACATTGGAATATATATACAAATGATGTATGGAGAGAAGGCTGTGTCACAAATTCGAATTCCGAGTATATTTTTTAATCAATATTTTATCAGTTTTGGTATATATAAATTTACATTGTTGAGATTTTAATTCTAATTAATTTTCTGTCCAATGGATTTTGTTTAGAGATGATTGAGGTTTGGATTTTTGACATCCACAGACTGCCACAGAGGAAAAGATTATCCGACTCATATCAAATATATATATGAGTTCTACTTCTAATTCTAATCCCACAATTGTTGTTGTTGTTCTTATACAGTTAATCTTAAATGTATTATGTATATGTATAATAAATGTCCAGAGAGGAGTTTTGCTCCAATCCTCAAAATCCCTTAAGTGTGTGTGTGTTCCACAAAGTTCTTCCAAAAAAATCCCCTCTTTGGCTTTATATATAAATAATTGGATTTAATTATATTTTGCTAACACCGTCTGGGCATCTGACAACAAGGTGGACAGCATGGAGGAGCTATAATTTGTTAAAAATTCACAAACAAACAATTTAATTAACAATTAAACTCGGATTCTCGGATGTGTGGACGATGGTTGACATTTGGAATCGATGTGTACATTTAATTGTGCAATTAAAACTTACGACAACAACATTCTTCATCCTCACAACACACAACTGGAATACAACAAACTTTTGGTGGGCACTTGATTCTGGGTGGTGGTGGGATTTCTATGGGAATCACAACCAAAAAACATATATATAATCAACAATTAAAATCATATTATACGACGCATTTCATATAGTTGTCATGGTTACATATGGACATCAAAAAAAAATCCTAGATTTTTTACCGCAAACTATGTTGACTGGAGGCAACTGAAATACACAGCACTGTCCTTGTGGGCATGGCACTTTTGTTTTAATTATAATCGGCTACAAATTCATAATTCAAGGAAAAAATCATAACAATTAGATATACAATTTTACGCTGTGGACTTGCCATGAAAGAAATGTGGGGCGGGGGGGATTTATAATTAATTATAATTAATTAAGACTTACTGGACAGCAGGCTGGTGGGCAACAGGGTGAACAACAAGAAGGGGGGCAACAACCCCCTCCTCCACGTCCTCCTCCTCCGCAAGACATAATATATATATTATAAAATTTAAAAAAAACTGTGTATAGGGATGATGATGGAATTGAAGGTCGAGTTGCTTATTTTTTTCTGTTTTGTTTTCCTTTTCCTTTTTGACTATGGATGTATTTTCTCACAAATAATTTTGACAAGTTTTTCGGGATGGATTATATAAGCTATAAAAAATTTGAGCTTCTCACACTTCCACAGCCAATTTGCAACTGATCGGTCATCCGCTTCCAAATTATCAAATCTCCAGTCGGCCCTACTCCAATGAGCCAATCAAAACCTCATCAATTGATTCTTTTGTGAAATCAAAACAAAAGGCGGAGTTTATATATTTCGTTTTCGTTTTTATAGGGGGGACAGGAAGTCCGCTCAAATCTTCTACATTCTATACATTCTATATGGTCAATCTTCCATAGCAACTCCATTTACATTACATTGCAATTTAATTTTGTTTTCCTTTGAAATGTCAGAAGTCTAATCGGGCATTTAAAACTCTATTTAAAAAAGACTGTTTTTTTTGTAAGACTTGGACGCCGCGCCGTCTAAATTAAAATTCTCACGTCTCTCATTTTGAATTTAAATGTTTTGATGATGGAAAAGTATCAATTCTGCCCCAACTTTCATGATTTTGTTTGGAAAAAGAAAGCAAGAAAGAGGAAATCCCAAATCTGTTAATCCAAATGTTAATCCAAATTAGGTAAATGTTTAATTGTCCATTTCAAACTCGTACCAAGTAAAATGAGAATTTTAAAGAAAAAGCACACGTCATCCGCATATGCATTCGCAACATATAGACAACATTCGAATTGGTTAAAACTTTGAATGGCGTCCAACTGGAACAGTGAAAGGTGTTAATTTCCCGTGTGGAAACAACAACAAATCAAACCTTTACGTATATTTAGGTATATTTAGGTATATTTAGGTATATTTCCATCGAAAATTGTTGTGGTTTTTTTATTCCAATATATTCCAAATGATACTTGATAATTCTTGATAATTCTTCAACTCCAAAATGGACTCGATCTAGAGCAATCTTCAATGGAATTTTTCTATCAAACTGGAAGGAGATTCCAAATGTATATATTTGAGCGCTTTTCGAAACTTTTTGGACAGTTAAAAGCGGCTTGGGGCAAAGAAATAACGTCAAAACTACAGAAATGATGGATGAATTCCAAAGCTCACACAATCACAATCAGACAATGAGTATGCACATACCTGCGTTGTGATAACTGGCAAAGTGAACATGAATCTTTCAAACGGCGTCCAAGTACTACAAAAACGTTTTTTAATGGCAACGTTTGCATTGAAGCAAAATTGAAATTGTGGTGGGATGAATTTAGAATTCATAGACGGTGCGGTGTCCAAGCAAGCAGTCACTCAAAATTTTGTCATTTTGATTGCAATGGTCCAAATTCCAGACTCCAGTCGTCATATGTTGTTCCAGTTTTCTGCATTCAAAGTGTGCTCTGACAATTCATTTGTTTTCAAAATGGCGTTGAACTATGACAAAATAAATGATGGAAAATCGCAGAAATCTCCCCCCATTTATTGAATTTAATCCAACCAAAAATTATAAATGTGTTAAATTGCTTTGAGTCCTTTTTGACTGGAGTGACTTTTCTCACTTTTCAGCCAGAAATCATCTGGCAATCTTTGATTAATCAAATTAAAATGTAAATAATTGGAATTTGTGACCGAGTTTATAGTTTTAATAAAATCTCACACAGCACAAAGCACAAGGGAAAATGACTGAAGCTGTATATATTTAAGATCGATCCCAAAATTGAAAATCCCAATCCTTTTGTGCCGATTAATTAAAACCACCACGAAATTGAACAATAAATTACTCTTGCATAATATAGAAACTGCTGGGGATTGGGAAAATTGGAAATGCCAGAGATTTCTCAAGTTAACATTATGCTTATTTATTTAATTTGGTCATAATAATGGAATGTTCCATTGTCGTTTTATTAGAGTGTTTGATGTTCTCCATTGCAAAGATTTCAACTTCGTTTCCCGGTTCTAAACGAAAGGAAATGAACATGTCCCCATTGAAATATTGAACGAAATCCTCTGTCCACACACAGAGTTGAGAGAATTGAGAAAGATATATACAGACACAGTAAAAATATATTGAGAAATTGAATTTGATTTGTACCTCCTTTTGTATATATATAGGCACAGCTTTTTTGGTACATTTTCTGGTAAATGATAAACTATAACGATCGTTGTGGAAACTGGATTTGACGTTTGTCGTGTCACAGAAACTTGACCAAGTGACACCAGTTGAATCATCCTCTCAATCCACACAGGGCATGAAAAGAGCCAGTTGTGAGATAATTGAGCCCATTTTGTTCAATTTAGTCGCATAGTCGCGACGATGGTGTCCTCAGACTTTGTCCCACTCACTTTGTCTCCACTGACTCAGGAAACTCTGGCAGACATCCTTGACAAATGATACGAAAATTAAAAACAAAGTCTTGGAAAATTTCCGTGGGCCGTGGAAAGAAAATGAGACATTTTTCCTTTTCCTCGTTATATTTTAATTACTGTTAAATGTTCAATGGTCTTGTGCTCTTTATTCATTATTTGTGATTTGATCCTCAGAGGACCATCCTCTCCAAGATTGTAAATGAAAGGTGCATAAATACTTTAAATACAAATATGGAAAAAGTGATTTGTTGTTGGGTCTTTACTTTTCATTCACACACACAACACATGCTTCCGGCAAGGCAATCACAAAAAAATAGTTTGTAGTTGAATTAAAAAAGTGATATTTTTAATTTTTAATATTTAAACATCTCAGTTGTGAAATATGTGTGTTGATAAACTATGTGGCGTTTGTTTGAGGATGAATTCATGGAACCCGGTGCTTCGAAGAATCAGTCAATTTTCGTCATCGTCATCAGGTAAGTATATATATATATATATATTAATATACACTTAAATATTGTGGAAAATATAATAATAATATTATTATTATATAAGTTTACTCATATGTTTGGGGTCATGTAATTGTAAGTTCAACAAATGGTTCGTGCACGATAATGATTTGAATTGATAAATAATATCTGTAAGTAAAAATATGGTATATTCTCTCTCTTTGGGTGTATATTACAGATTATGGGAGTTTTCTCCAGGGCAAGAAAGGTTTACATCAATTATTCCCTCTACATTATCGTCGGATTAGTCATGTTCATTGGTCCATACCTCAAGGTCCTCTGTATCAATATAAATCTCGTCATCGGGGGGAAGGAAATGGTGAAAACAGAGATGATCCTGCGGATTTGAATAAGGTTGTGAGGCAAGCAAAAGCGTTTTTGGATTCTCAGGGATTTCTCATTTCTTCACCATCATCTTCATCCTCTACATTTCACTCCCTCTCGAATAATCAAGCCAATGTGATTCAGTCATGTATGGACAAATTAATCGGATCTCAACATCCCATTGTCAAATTGGCAAAGTAATTTTAAACTTCTCGCTCGCTCGTATTATACACCTGTTTTTCGTTTGGTTAATAATTAATTAAACCCGTATATGTCGGCAATAATTGTTTTGCTTCATTTTGTTTCGTGTTTTTACACGTTTATTCAGGTGTGTTCAGTCAAGTCATTTGTACTTGAATACAAATAAGTGCACATTTTTATTTTGATGTCTTGAATAACGTACGATCACAAGTTAACCATTCAGGTACCTACTTACATTCGATAAATTCGATATGTAATGAGTATTTGTAGACGGGGGATTTGGGCATTCAACATACATGTAGTTTGTTCATGAGGGTTAAAAATTGATGCACCACACATGCTCAAGTCTTTTTGAGTGCTTTTTCAAAGTATGTATTATCCTTTGGCTTTTTTATCTTTTTTGAGTAGATATTTATTTTTGTTTGCTGTTACTTTTGAGTGCTCAATATTTTCAATATTTTAAGTCCTCTTTTGTTGGTATTTTTAGTACATACATATTAATATGAGGTACAAATACAATACATTTAGTATTTAGTTATTGTAGTTTTGGTGTAAAAACTAGTGTTTTTGTTGTTATTACAATTATGATTGACTTTTATTATCTATTATTATTACTCAGAGATTTCTGTCGGGAGCAATCTGGAGGGAATGAAGAATTGACTGGAATGGGAATAGAGGAGAGCGGAAACTACTCTCACAGTTTGTTTTCTTTACATGTCCAACTCCGAGCCATCATCGTCCTTTTAGTCTCCCAGTCCATGGGTTTCCCCAGCAATAGACGTGAGATATCCGGAGAGCAACTGCAATCCTCCTCTTCAAGTCCATTACAACATAGTCACCATCCGGATTGGATTCAAAAGAAATTGCAATTTTTTGACAATGAAAATGGAATTACGGTTAAAGATAGGATTGGGAAAGTTAAGTAAGTGTCAAGTGTTTTATGTCACTTCATGTTTTTTATTACGTTCGCCGCTCTCTGATTTGGGTCCACCGTGTGTATATTTAGTGGATATTTATATTAATTATATTTATTGTTTTATTCATTTCATATTATATAGGGACAGGCAGAAGACTTTGTCAGAAATAACCGAGATAATGTACACTGCGTTCACGCTACATGAGACAGTTTTGGACGTGCCCGAGTCAAATAATCAAATCAATTTGAGTCACCTTGGGGAATCCCAAAGAGATGAAGAAAAACTCCTTTCAAGCTCCAAGTCGTCGAAAATGGAAATAAAAGAATCGGAGAGTGCTCTTTTTTGTCAACGTCAAAAGGATTTATCAGTACTTCATGATGGAAATAATTTGGCTGCATTAACTGGGGACTTATTGCTTGCAAATAGTAGTGCTCGTCTAGCATCTTTGCGGAATGCTCAAGTCACGGAACTCATGATAGATACCATTTCAGATTTCTCCGAGAGTCAAATGCTTCTCCTGAAAATTCTTTCCATGTCAAACTCGACATCAATATCCAAATCTAGTCGTCAAGCTTCAAATGAAATGCCATCATCAAAGCAAGTTTCATCATCTTCTTTATTTTCCGCTTCAATTCCTATTGCTGATTCGAATTCCGAAGAATGTTCACTAGATTCTGAGGAGGCGATAGGAAGAAATGAAAATTTCTCTTGGGTTATCAGTCGTGAAAGTTGGCTTCGGAAAAATCGATTGGGCATCGGATCATTGATGGGTCATGCTTGCTATTGTGCTTTAATTCTTTCGGGATATGATGACGGAGGAATACGGCATTTGGCGTATAGACTTGGAGAAAAACTTGGTCTATTGCTTCAGGTGATTTATTTTTTATTTTTTTGGTAGTACACATTTGATTTATTTGTATATATATATATAGATTCTTGCCTTTGCATATAATATAAATTGTTTTTTTTCTTCTGATTCTTACTTTAGGCTTCGAAAGAAGTGTCATTTTATGTTCTCCACGACCAACCCATGCAAATTCATGGGACTGGGAAGGAGTTCCAGTACCCTGCTAGACAAAACATCCCGTTACAATTTGATCTTTGCACTCTCCCTGTGATCAATGCTTTAGAGCTGGGAGTTATTTCCTTGGACAGATTACAGCAACTCAGGAGTAATTTCTTTGACGGATATTCTCAGGTATACAAAATACAATGCTTGTGAACATAGATTAAATTTTTGTGATACAATAAAATGAATATTCATTGAGTTTTATGGTATGCGTATAATATACGCATATTACGGATACAATAAAACTCATATTAAATTATGACGTGTATGAATACAGATTTTTTACGAGATTCAAGCTCTTACCAAAGAAAAGGGATTGGAGAGTGCTCAAGATATGTATTATCAACTGGAGGATGACGTATTGAAATTAATACATCAGCTGCAACCACAGGTAAAATATAATGACTATGACGATGAAGATGAACAAGATCCAACAAGAGTCGCTGCTAAAATTCTTATTAAATTAGTGAAATCCATCTCACTATGAGCAGAAGCTCTCAAATGCGTATGTAACTTGTGATTTTAATTTTCTTTGTGAAACAATAATAATTATTAATTATTATTGCCTATACATTTTTAGTCATTTTAAAATTTTAAAATGTTTAAATAGTTCTATAGTCCTTGTGCATGGTCATAATTTTAATATTCGTGAATTCTGATGGGTGATGCCAAAAAAAACGTTATAATGACGAAGCCTCAGAAAATAAATATGATAGTTTGACGCCAAACCATAAATGCTTAACACTATTTTGGAGTGAAATTGTATATAGGTATATAGTTGTCCTGATGTGCGCTGAGGTTGCATTGGGTAATGATTTATGGTGAAGGAAGTGAATGAAATTAGACTAGAAATCTTCTCAATCTGATTTATCGTTAGATAGTTTGATAGCGGAATAATTTCAAGTTTTATTGCACTTGTCTTGAGTGTGCTGTCTTTACATACATGTGTTTTTTTTGATGTCTTTATAGTTTAGTATACCTGTGATTGAACTTGAACATAAGTATATAGATAGGCTAAAGAGTTGACTATATTGTACCATATGTTCATCATAATTTCACATTTGACAATCACAAATCATTTTCATTTCCTAAAGTCTATAGTGTATGTATATATAGGTACATATGTACCACTCAAATTTCCTCTTAATACTTAAGTATATTAGGCTGAGTATAGTGAGTATATCAAGTATATGTATATATACTGTTTAAAAATCTTTGGGTAAAAATTCACATGTTGACATCCATTCGACTGATTCGACTACTGTACTTATTACTACTTATACTAACTAATTAAGTGTAATAATAATACTTATATAATTTCACAAGATCACAAAATGATGCAATATACTATTATGTATATTAATATATTTTATATTTCAATTATAGCTATAGATTTGAGATTTGATAGAGAAAAGAGAAGAGTTTTTTTTTCAGGGTAGAAGAAAAATATTAAGTTATATATGTTTTCTTTTCTTTTTTGTCGAGAGAAGAAGTTTAAAACCTATAAGTAATAAGTATACATATGATGCATATGCATATGTATGTAAATTGTTGGAAATAGGAACAGCATATTACATACATATATAGGAGGAGAAGGAAATAAAGTTGAGCTTATATAGTACATAGAGAGAAAGGCTTGGTAAATACATATAGATGTACCTATAGGTAATAAAACTTAGCTCATTCTAGTATTCAAAAATATGAAGTCGTTAGCTAAATTGTGAGGCTCTCGAACTTCTCCAAAGATTCGAAAACCCTTACTCAGCATAAATCTTTTAACTGCGTCCCTACCACCTTTATCATGAACGTATTCTACAGAAAGCACCTGCAATCATATAAATAAACAGACATATGTATGTATAATTTTTCAAATTAAATTAGGACAAAATCGTATATGTACCTATAAAATGATCATTTCCCACATGAAATTCAATAATGCAATGGAAAAGAGTTGTGTCCAATATATACCTTGATGAAGAGATTGTCAAATGGGATGGTTCTCAGGACGTCCAATTCATTTCCTTCGACGTCCAAACTGAAATAGTCGACAGTGGTCACATTCAGAGCGGACAGGAGAGAGAAAAGTGGGAAACATTGGACTTTTGCAAAGCCCCATGGAATCTCTGCCCCTTCCTGAACTGTCATTTTACTCGAAATTTTTCCCATATTAAAATGCTGTTTGAACATCACCTGCAAAATCGACAAACACAAACAAACACACGATAATATTAGGTCAATATGTATATTATATACCTAATTGAATTTACAATTGAGAATTGAGAGAGGTATATACTTATGTTATGTTAGAGTTTTTCTTACTTGATGGGGAAAACGTTTAGTGGCTAAGCAAGCACTTGACATCCAGGCTTTCCGATTTTTGAGTAACAGTCTTTGAAAATACACACACAAAATTCGAAATATACCTATCATTGTATGTGTATTGAAATTGATTGTTTTCTTCTGACTGTGAGATCAGAATTATTACACGTGTGTCCTCATGAGATATTCCCCCATTTAAATAATTACATTGATTGTAATTAACAATACTTACCTTAAAAAATTCTTTGGGTCTGCCTCAATCAAGAGTCCCTATATGTAAGTATACACACACACAAAAATGAGTACAATTACAATTATCCAATCATTTCGTCTAGTACAATTTTACTGAAAATTTCTATTTCATTCATGTGCGAGTTGGACGCCACTCAAATGTTTTCCTGTGATTTTTCTGAGTGTGCAAGTGTATTAGAACAAAAGTGTATACAGAAAAGCTAATGAAACCCACCTGCCAGCCGTAGTCTTTTTCCAACATGAGAGTATTGGATCTAATTTCACCATCCAGAGCACCTTCCAATCAAAACACACACATTTAATATTTCATTACAGATTTCCACATGGACTATATATATATAAAAGGGTTAAATTGTGCCTAATATTTGGATTAGTTGTCCAAAATCCATACTCACCACATTCAACGAAAAATCCATTTCGCTTCACAGTTTTGTAATCCAAAAGGTGAAAGTCAGAAGTTTGAGCATGAAAGGAACAAATGGAAAGTGTATGTACGTTAGACGATAGCTTTCTTTCCAGATTTATATGTACGATATTATAGATATTTAGTTTAGAGTAAAAGTTTTATATCTTTACCATTTCATTCAGAGCATTTTTGACAATAATACTTTGACCCATACTCGGGTCACGCGTGGGCTCACTTAGTCGATACGGAAGGTTGGATGGGGGTTGAAGGAAATTCCTCTTCCATATGAAATCAATTATCCTCGAATCATTCTGAGCTACTGGTCCACGCATCAGTTCTTCTATTGTGACTGTTACCGTTCCTATATACATAAAGTGTTTGACATTGACATGAACAAACCGCTTTTGACCTGGAGAATCCAAATGCTTGAATATATGTAAATGCGTAATGCGTACAATTCACTGAAAACCATGTTCTTGTTGTTACATATTATTGTTTTTTTTTCCTTACCTGGATCGAGTTTTCGGCTTTTACTAGTCAACAAAGCACTTGCCACGTCCTTACTGAACTCTGGGAATTTATTTTGACTTGCAAGGACGTAGAGGAATAATACAATCGAAGCCCCTGCGATCCATCCAAAACCGTACAAGAGCGAATATCGCATATTTCCCTCTATATATAAATATATCCTTTAATTTTTTGACCGTTCAAAACTTCCCCAGCCCTTTAAATATTATGTTTGTTCCATCATGTCCACAGCTTATAATTTGGCAGTCGAATCCTTGTAGAAACGCGATTCATTTTACACACGGGTTGTAATAATGTACGAATGTCCAGCTATATAACCAATGAAATAATATTTATGGGATGGACTGTTGGGATTTAACTAATTTGTTTGAAGAAAGTGCAATGTGTATATAGTGCAAAAAAAAATATTGTGGAAATTCGCGCGCGCAGATTCCTTACCGTTAATATATATTTTTTCTGTAGAGCTCTCTCTATACAACTTTGTGGGGTATGTGTTTTGTGATTTTGTATATGCCGGATAGTTGAATGTTTAATGTTTAATGCATATATATAATATATGGGACTAGTAACATAGCCCAAAACGGTATAGGGGAAACCCGAAAAACTTGTATAGATGACACACGCAGATAATTCCGAGCTGATTCGAGTAGCAGTACATTACAGGTAAAGAGAGAGAGAGAGAGAGAGATTGTGGAGAAACTAATTTGGTCCGTCAAGGGACGATTTTCAGGGAGAGAAATACACAGTAAATTCGGATTGAGAGAATGTATACATATCCGAATCCGAGTGTTCCTCTCTCGCAGTCCACAATCTCAAAATCGATATAATTTGTCGAGTGGGAGAGAAAGAGAGAGAGAGAGAGAGAGATTCGTTCGGTATGTTCCGTTCCGAGTTGAGGATTTTGGGAATTTCTTGATAATACCCGGGCGTTTCATACCTGCTTTCATAGAGCTTAGATTTGTACATGAGCACAGTTACGTGTCTTTTCATCAAAATTTCTGCTCGAAACTCTGAAAGGAATTTAAAATTTAAAGCTTCTTTTGATTATATGAAATGAAATGAAAATGAAAAGAAATGGAAATTCAGGTGACACAATCTCCTAATTTTACACAGTTGTACTTACAGTGGTATTTAAAACTCAACAAACAAAACGATTTCAAACACGATACAGAGCAACATTCCTCTGTATCCTGTGATTTCAAAATCGTTTTAGTTTTCAGCCAAATGAAAACTAAAGGCTGCGAACTTTGAACGATCGAGAAAGGTGGGAAATTCATAAATTTGCAATTCGCAAAAAATTCTAGATTTCAAAAGAAAGAATTTTAGAATTTATTATTGCAGACGGCGAGTTGAGTTCAGAGTTGCTAAACATTTTAATTACAAATTAAGTTTAACTAGCATTGTGTTTGTATACCGTTGATATGTACATACATTAGGAGTCTCATTAAAGTCAAAGTGTGGTTATCTATAATCACATTATTTTGGCCTTGGGAATAATCTCGGATCGTCTCGCCATTCATCATTCTCGCGTTATCGAAAATTGTTAATCGTAACTTTTACATAAAGTAATAAAAAGTACTTAATACTTATATAATATTCTAGTCAAATAGTAGATATTCGATATTTTGCAATTGAATATTCAATTAGTTCTGCTTGGTTTGCTATTCTATCACTATTCTATTGCTTAAATAAAGTGAAAAGGTCATTTTTCATTTCGGGTAAAAGTTAAATTGAATTTGCTGCATATAGATATTACTAGTATAGATGCAATACACAAATCATACTAGGAAACAGGAGACTCGGACATGAGAGTTCTTTTTCATATATACGAGTTAATAAATAATTAAGTGCTGAATCTTCATCTTAATTTGGTTTCTTTCAATTTTATAGGTTACAGTGAGGTTACAGATAACTGACCTATCAAAATGTCAACAAATCGAGTCTTGTCAATCCAAAGTCATGTCGTGTCGGGCTATGTAGGGAATAAATGTGCTGTTTTCCCGCTACAGGTAAATAAATATTATTAATATTATTCATATTTCATTTTTTAATTACCTAAATGATTTATATCTCGTAAATACATGTAAATACAAAATATTAATATATGAAGTAAAAGATATATTTCATATGATGCTCAAATTGTTTGTCTGTATATATTTTATAGGTTCTCGGTTTTGAAGTGGATTTCATTAATTCGGTTCAATTTTCTAATCACACGGGTTATGGGAACTGGAAAGGTCAAGTTCTCAATGAAACAGATTTAGGTAATTATTATGGTAATCATTTATTTAAATAGTGTTTAAATAGGTTACATCACATTGCATAATATTATTAACATTTACCGCATGTACATACTACTACATACTCATTATTAATAATAAGTATAGTCTGTATATATATATACCTAATATAGTATTACAGCCAAATTTAATATGGAACAAATTTACAAATTATTTAGACGAGCTTTATGCTGGACTCAAGAACAATCAACTCACAAA
Source organism: Gisinianus flammeolus (assembly GCA_034699125.1). Classification (NCBI taxonomy): domain Eukaryota; kingdom Metazoa; phylum Arthropoda; class Collembola; order Symphypleona; family Katiannidae; genus Gisinianus; species Gisinianus flammeolus. The sequence goes on from JAIUND010000692.1 coordinate 13,934, forward strand.
TTACAACAAATTACTCACAGGCTATGTCGGTTCAGAAAGTTTTCTCCGTAAAATCTGTGAAGTTGTCAAAGATGTGAAATCCTCCAATCCGGATTGCACTTATCGTGAGTATACAAGTCTATATTGGCATAGTTTGGTTAGTTTGGTATGTAATATGAATTATGAAATCTCCGTTGTAGAATACATGTATTTTTTTATTTTTTCATCTAATGATATATAGTTTGTGACCCAGTACTTGGAGACGATGGAGAATTTTATGTACCACCTTCTCTCATTCAAATCTATATTGATGAGGTTCTCCCACTAGCCGACATCATGACTCCAAATACTTTTGAAATCGAGTACGTTAAATTGTTGTTATTGCTAAATAGTAATAAATATATTCAACTTTTTACACATATCTTTCTTTTCAGAATATGTAATTATTATTATTATTTTACAGACATTTAACCAAGATGAAAGTGAAAACGGAGGCAGATGTTATAACTGCAACAGATATTCTGCATCAAATTGGTGTTTCTACGGTCGTTTTGTCAAGTTTAGATACGACGGATCCCTTATTAAGTTCGTACGTATCTCATAAATCCAAGCAAGGTATGTTATTCAATCTTATTCCGTTTACAATAAGTAAGTAAAGCTATTACGAAATTAAGGCTGTCATTTAATGGACTAGACTGATTTTTATGAAAATATGTAATATAGCATCACTGTAATTAAATATCCACAGACAATTCCCGGCGAGTATGGAAAGTGACTTCAAGCAAAATCTCTGGAAAATTTACTGGCTCCGGTGACTTATTTTCAGCTCTGTTTTTAGGTAATAGTCAGAGTCTGATTATAATACTTTGGCAAACAGATCATGCAAATTAGAAATTGGATTTGTCCATTTAGCAATTAATTTGGAAATTCTACTTCTATGTATTGTTTTACTATACAGGTTGGTCCACCAAATTAAATAATGATATACCCAAAGTCCTCGCAGCGACTGTGACCACGATGGGAAAAGTTCTCCAGCGAACTCGGGATTTTGGTGAACAACAAAAGTTGAAAAATGGTCCTCCAGCAACAAAAGCACCTACGGAACTCCAGCTAATTCAAAGCCTGGATGACATTCGTTGTCCATGTGTTGAAAATATAAATGCTCAGTTAATTTTGTGTACTCAGTAAAAATGAAGGATTGTTAATCAAACTGCTCATTTTTTCGCATTCGATTTTCAATTTCAGGTTAGCCTTGCAATATATAGAAAAGTTTTCCAACGTAAGTACTCGAAAGTATAAATATAATTTAATTTCATAATATAATATATAGATATAGAATGTGAAAGGTGTTGTTAGAAATTGTTTTCTTTTTTTCCAACGAGGACTGCGTTTGTAGAACAGGGTAGCAGGGAATGAGTAGTAAATGTTATGTAGGTGTGTAAACTTGGTGTGATGATGAAAAAAAAGCAATGTGGTATTGCCTATACTATGTAAACACTATAATATAACGTTACGTAAAAGCTGTTGTAAATTGTAAAACAGTGTTTGTCAAATGTGATAGAATGATAATAAGAGTGAAACGACGACCTACGAGTCCAATTTCTGTCTTCCATGATTTACAAAAGGCAATCATCATATTTATAAAATTAAAAAAATTATAATATCCTTATTCTACTGTAATATTTCAAATGTATACATTTTGAATACTTACTATACGCAAGTATTCAAGTATCCAAAAACCAATATATATAGTCAAAATGCAACTAACTTTTTCTAGGAAATGTTTTTATTCTTTCAAAGAATTTCTTTGTATTTGTATATAAACTACACGAAGAATCTGTACTTGAATTATATCTGTTAGTGAATATTATTTTTGAAAATATTATACATGTTAATGAAATTAGCCTATATTTAGTCTGCGGGGAATAATTATTATTACTGTTATATTTCGTAGCATGTATATTTTGTTGTATGTGTCAATTGCTACGTTAGATTTTGTGGTGATGGTTTCTTATAAATGTTATTCTCAAAAATATATGGTTTATTTTTGTATAGAATTGTCCAGGAATTGGTTTCCCATGTCACGTATTATAGCATGAAAAAATGTCACAATGTATAAAAGTATAAATTATACTATTACTATTCAATGAATAGTATTCATTATTATTAATTATTATTATACTCAATTATGTATAATAATAATTAATAGTGAATCAAACAAAAAAGATGGTTTCTCAACTCAACTAGTCAAATATGTACCATAATATGTGTACTAGAATAAGTCAAAATCAAAAGCTACATCATGTGAAAGTAAATATTTGGTAAGAATTTAGTTGAAATTAAGGATAAGAAAGGCTTGCAAGTCAATGTCAGTATGTAATGTCGTAAATAGTGTAATGAATGATGATTATATAATTCTAATAAAATGGGTCACAAAGTATAATCGCTAATTTGAACTAGCATCCATATGGCTTTATTGTAAATCATTATAAATCTTTTCAAATGGCTAATTCCGTATATACCTACTTAATCTTCTTTACTTTTTTTATTTTTACTAACACTATAATAACAATAATATAATAATGGATTTGAAACGGACATTTGTTTTTGTTGTAAAGTATATACAAATACATAGATAGTATTTTGGAATGTGAGATTCAAAATAATTTGTCCTTGGGAAATCCCAAATTTCATTTTATAATAGTCTAGTTTTGATTGTTCGTTCAGTTTGCCTTCATCTCATATAGATACATACTAATATCGTAAATTTCTTACAAGATATAAGTACACATTTGTTTTCCTTTTTAATTACATAAATTTTATACACACATTTACTAGAGCTATTTTAAAGCCAAGTCGTCAATGCTTTCGTTTTTCTATTTCCCATTTTATCATTCATTTTTTGGCTACATTGTCTAGATTCTTTTTGCTATATATAGCATGTATTTATATATAGATATATCTATGTTCATTTGTAATTTTTTAATACAGTTTCTTAGGTTCATTTAATGGCTGACTACGTATCCACTTGTCTGTCTTGTTTCCTTCTGTGTTACACATACATGTATTTCGATAAGCGCATTACATTTCCTGCTGTTGAAATTTTGAATATCACACGTAATATATATGTATTTTTATCATTAGCGTTCAAAAATGAAAACAATAAGCAAAGCAATAATTGCTAATCTAATTTAAGTAGCTTTTGCTCTATATCTCTCCATTAAAATATTTAAAAAATAAATAAAGGACAGCGTGTGAATCACCGCAAAAATAAAATTCTATACCTATATAATATACTACCATAATAATAATATAATAAACTAGATAATAATCTAATAAAAACTAACAATAAGAACATTTGGAGTGTAATTGTTTTCTTTGGATTTCAAGTCTTTATAGCTATTAGTTTGTTCGTAATGTCAAAGGAGTTCCCATCGCTTCCAACTGAGAACACATGACCGGAATTAATGTCCGTGACTCTTAAAAATCCGAATTCATCAACTCCACTGATACGGCACTCGGCATAATTCCCTGCGCTCACTTCCACATTGACCACATCATCCACATTATGAATCCAATTTTCTGTGTAATTACTCAATACTCCATTCAGACCTCCACTCTCAATACTCTCCAGAATCAATTCCATTTGTGAAAGACACTTGGCGACGAGAGCTGGACTTGTCATCTTTTCTTTCTCTTTGTCGCCGGTGAGTGCGGAATTGAGACAGACGGTGGGATGATCATTTGATAGATTCACACCTATCCCAATAATAATTGTAGCAGATTTCCCTTCCAGTCGAGTCTCTACTAAAACTCCACCAATTTTCTGATCATCGAGGTAAATGTCATTCGGCCATTTGACTCGTAAATTAATTTCCTAAAACAAAAAAAATTTTTAGAAACAAAATTAAGTTCTGTTATGAAAAAAGAAAAAGAAACAAACAAAAGGAAATTCTTATATTAGAAAAATGACTCACTTTGTGACTTGGCACAGATAAAATCACGGACATGGCAGCAATATGTTGAATTAATGGAAGTCTCCGGCCCAACTGGGAATCCAATTTGATATCCAATTGAGTCACGAAACTTACACAGCCTTCTGGACTCAGCCAAATATTCTTCCCTCGACCTTAAATTGAAAATTACATACAATATACTTTTAAACTGTAAACCTCATACGTTATCAATCTTTAATTTTTCTAAGGAAAACAAAAGGAAAATATATAATTTGAAAGGAAATAATTAAATACATAATATAATACCTCGTCCAGCTGTTTGTCTCCTTGCAATGACAACTAGTCCATGTTTTAATGAGTGCCCATTAAAAACATGCATGGCTGAGGTAATTACGTCCGTGTAGATTACTAAGCGACCCAAGTTTTTCGCTGTTAAATTCTATGTATACAGTGGATTCCAAAATAAAACACGATTATTGAAAATTATTCAATTAATAAATAGAGTTTGGATGCAAAAAATGGATAAATTGTACACGGTTTTTGGTTGCACTTATACATTGTAGTAGTCTAAAGTAGAAAAGTTGGCTGGGCACTCCAATGTTTTTACAGGGAATTTTTCATGGCTGGCTTTGGAACCTTTTCCCCCACGGGGAACCCACTCAATCGTCAAATTTGATTGTTGAACGACTGTCGGTATTGAGGAGAGGAATTCTTGCACTCTCTGCAAATTAAAATTTAATAACCAATTTACAATTAAATCAAAAGTTAACTATAACTTTAAACTTTAAATACCTGCTTATCAAAATTTTAATATGTACATTATAATTATTATCCTAATTAATCTTACCTTGTGATCACCCAACAAATAGCCTTGCGTATACTCTGGACTTTTGATTCGAGTACAATCGATTCCTAAATTTTGACTCAATATAATTGAGAGGAGTGCTAGGGAACTCTCTTCATCGTTACTCTCTTCAAAGTTCACCTAATATACGATTTATAGATGGATTATTTAAATGACTTTATCTTTATTATTAAATTACTAATTATTATTATCATCAGAGCAGAATTATGATTTTAAAATTTACAATAATGACAAATTATTTTGTATCTAGTCTTTAGTAATTTGGTAATTTGTATCTATCTTTACCCGAGACAAAACGGCTTTCCCTCCCAAAGATCCACCATCAAGTTGAATAATAGCCGTCTCATTCGTGTCTTTGACTCGAGCAAAAACAGAGGCAGTCAAAGGTCGAGAGTAGCCTTCCGAGTCATTTGTTTCCATAATGCGCGGGACTCCCGTGGGCAGATCCTTTGAGTCTTTCAAGTCTTTAGTTATTCCCCAAATGGGGGATGACAAGGAGAGGGCATGCGTTTGAGAAGTCCCGTAATTCAAAACACTTTTCTTGTTAGATTTTTGAGAGGCACCATCAGCAGACTGAGGAGGACCGAATGGAGGATTGTCACAGCACCAAGCAAACAGTTTCCCTCCATCCCCAAGAAATTGGAGAAGAATTGGAAGATGTGTTGGAGAGTCTGGGATTTTCCCAGCAACAACCAAAAGTGCTGTTTGATCCGCCCAACCTCCAACGGCTAATTGATTCCAGCGAATATCGTAAATTGCATAACTATATAAAAACAACAAACGGCGATATTATTAATTAATAATTATTAATTATTATTATATCATATTATATATTTATTATTTTAATTATTTATAGGTCTTTCGATACAGAATTGCAAATAACAAAATATATACATTATAAATATAAAATATTATTATTACCGATCATTTGCGAGCATGGATTTCAAAATACTTGCAATATCCACTCGTTTCTTATTATCCTCACACAATACCAAGATATTTGGTGGTTTCCCTAAACGATTCGGTGTTCTTTTAATCATAGTATTGAGCATACCATGGGAAGCAGCTAAAGATGGTGAGGTTTTCTTGGGGGATGAGAAGGCTGAGTAACTTTTGAATGGTTTCCCGTTAGGGCCAGGGATCACGTTTGAACCACCGAGTACACTACCGGTCGTCGTCGGATTCTCACACACTGGACTTTGAACTTGACTATTACTCTGACTACTACTTTTATTATAACTATCAAATGGATAGATTTTGGGACTTGCACCTACAGATGAGGAGGAATTTATTGCTGTTCCCAATAAATTTTCAAAGGATTGTCTTGGATTTTGAGGTCGGCTTTGCGGTTGCTGTTGCGTTTGGGATTGGGATTTGGAACCATATGGTGGTGTAGGTGTACAATTAGAGTCTTCTTCTTCAACTGACATGGACTTTGAACATAGGAGAAGAGATGCCAAACTCGAGGATTTACCACTATTTAAAGTGCCAGAACAAAAACTACCGACACGTCGACGACCAAGGATTTGTTTCTGTGTTGAAAATAATCAAATATGTACATACAAATTACTACTACTAATTAAATACAATGATTATCATCCCATTAAAATATACTTTTTCTTTTATAATTTTAAATTTTATAATAAAGAGTCTTTATTAAAGACATCATTGAATATACTTCAATTTACAATATAGACAACTTACATCTGCAGTGGAGATCGTTGCAATGGACCGTTTTTTGGGTGACCGATCATACCAGTTTGGGAGACGAGTATCAATTTTGACATGATCATCCGTTTCATGAGCCTCCTCTAAAGAAATCTCTTCATTGATTGTAGCAATGTCATGTCTGGATGTGTCTTTGGATAAGGAAGTTTTGGGAGTCCCAACAGGTGTTTCTCGATTTTCTCTATCACGATTCTCAAAAATACCTATATGATATGTAAAAAAAATAGTAGTGCATATTGTAAATGGAATATAATACATACTTATTTCACAATGCATAGAAATAGATACACGTTTGTCAAAATTGTGTACTCACCAGCTGAGAGTCGATGTAAATCGCCGGGAGTTAAAGTAGTCAAGTTTCTATCAGAGAAAGCGTCACTCTGGGATATCAATGTCCCGATCGTTCCTTCACAGGTAATTGTTGTTAATCGATAAACTATACCAATAAGATATAGATTTCACAGTCATTTTATGTATTGTAACTTCCCATTTGTGATTCCTTCTATAAAATTATAATTATATATGTATAAAAAACAGCTGACTTCCGTCTTAATTTATTACCTCTCCAGCCGCCTTGTAGAATTATTTGACCTATATATGTGAAGTAAATGTGAGTAGATGAGAGTACAAAAAAGAAATTAAACTTTAAAAAACGGAAATTGTGTTTTTTATCACGATACATATATGCCAAAACTACAAAAATTCACTTTATTAGCATGTAAGTAATGCATTACATATAAATAAATACCAGCTTACCGAGACGAAATATATGCATAAGGTCAATCAATTGACCCAACTCTGACAGTAAAATTAGTGCTAATTCCGGACCGCAGTGCCAGGCTGTGATTTTTCCAAATTGTGAAAACTGTGTACAAAAAAAAATAAAATCCACGAAAAAAGTGGAAAAATGAGAAGCACAAGAAAAAAATTCAAATCTCTCTTTCCGCGCTGACCATTGAGAAAAATGTGATGGTAATTAAATCATAATTAAAATTAATTGCAACTAAATGTAATCGTTATCGTTAATCGTTCTTCACGTTCATCTAATTGTAAGTATTATACCTTTCGATAATTTTCTCTTTGAATAGATCCAGGTTCTGCTTCCAGTAAAATATAAAATTTTTGCGGATCCTCTGCAGTATTGTCGAAATTCAGATGAAATTTCTCAATGACCGTTCCTTGGAATGCAGTGAAATCGTGCAAGTCCACAATTTGCTATAGATATATATTAATTATTTTATATATATTTACACAATTATGCGGAAAATCCATAATCAAAACACATATTAAATTGTATAAAAAGTCGTTTCCTGTGCAAATGATGTCATATAAAATAACACAAATCACTGAAAGTAATATAGAAATCTAAAGTAAATTACCAAAGGGAACAAAGCGAGAGCCTTCGTTCGATCTTCCTCCCATAACAATCGTCTCCATTTAATAGTGGTTGAATTATAGCAGAGATCCGAGACTTGTTTCAAACTACTTGTACTCCCATGGAAAGTTCTATTCGTATTCGTATTCGTATTCGTACAATTACTATTTAAATTCCCTCCATTATTATGATCACTTTCTCTCCGAGAAAAATTGCTAGAAATGCTTTCACTCCGGCTCACTCCAACTCCAGCAATTTCACGGTCACGACTACAACTCCGACTTCGTCCAGCACTACTGTCCCGACTTCTATCTCTCTTTCGACCACCTCCTCCACCTCTTTCTTCTACTTCCGGCTGGTTATCATCCCTCAAGAACACTAATGAGGCCGCCTCTTTCACACAACAATCCTGTATCCAACAGTTCACTTCCTGTCGATGTCTACTCTGAATCCACGTCAACACCGAGTAACACAACGTGATCAACATATTGCCCACCCGTCAATTCTCCAATTCTTCAATTCTTATATATGTATATTCCCTTTTCTTTCCAATCTTCCACACTTTCTTCCCACTTTCTTGCACTGCAAAAAATACATATATATACGAAAATATAACCTTTTTTAAAAATAATAAAACTTTTGACTATATATTAGAAATCGCACTGACTGTGGAAATGAAAACTGTGACAAAGACAAATTTACCTTCCTTGTTTTATAATAATAGATCGAGAGAATAGAGATTTTCCGGGTAGTGAACTGATGATTGTGAACGAATGAACTGAATGCGCTGAATGGTAGCAAAATATATGTATTTGACAATATATTATTATATAGCCAGTACTTTGGTCTTAATGGCTCCTCTTAAACTCTTATAATAATCTTCTCCGACTTGTCAATAAAATTTGTGAGCCGAGATATAAAGGCGAATGTCAGAGTCTGTCAGAGTATCTCAAAAAAAAAAAAAAACCGAGTCCGCACATACACGAACTATATAGCTTTTGTACTTTGTTTCTATATACGTATATTGGATCTATCTATCTATATACACAAAAACACACACACACACTTTTGCATAAATTGTTATTACACGAAGGCTAAAACCTATATACCTATGTAGATTTTATGTTGTATGTATACTGAAACCTGAAACTTGAAACAGACGATGAGGATATTGTGGCAGAGAGACAGAGTTTTTGTATAGTAAATGAGAATGTGAATAATGTGTATATAATATATATGTGTAATGAAATATTCACTTGAGAGCTTTAACATTTGCGTTTTCTCTTTGTTTAAATCCGCGGATCCGGGTATTTGCGGACTCCAAAGTTATAAATATATATATATACACACTTTTTATAGCGGATTTAATGTAGGTATAATACTATATTATGTGGAAAATCAAATCAAAGGAAGAGAACCGTGAAGGAAACCCATTTTATATACATTGATCAAATGCAAATGCAAATGACAAACCAGACCACAGAACCACACGGCCGGCCCACATATACACATATATATGTATATATATATACAAAAACTATATATGTATAATTGTATATATATTTACAGCCAAAATTGTATTCCCTATTCGTTGATTCGTTGGTTCCTTTTTTGTCCTTTCCAAATCCTAATTTTGTCTTCTGAATGTGAGTGTTGTTTGTACATTTAAAATATATCGGAATAATCAAAAAAAATGAATGTACTTAAGTGAGAGAGAAAGAGAAAGTTAAATTTCGATTGAAAATGAAATAAGACACACTACACATAAACACGATATAATCAGGACTTATTTAAGGGATGGGAAGAAATTTATAGGGATTTAATTAGGGAGAAATTATACACTAAAACAGCTGTGTGTGTGGAATGAAAGCGAACTGGAGCACACACGGAGAAAGGAAAGAGAAAGTAATTTTTTACACTCACACACAAGTTCATAATCTACAGAATCTAGAATCGAGAGACATGGGAAAGTCAGTTTGAGTTTTTATATGTGTACTTGCTGTATGTTTGTGTTGTACTGCTGGATATATGTATGTATCGTATATGAGGAGAGACTCATATTATATTGTCTGGAGTCTCTCTATCTATAAAAACTGTTCCGAGAAAAGAAAGTTAAGGATAAGAAACGAGAGAGGACAGAGCACACACACTGACATGCATATATAGTATATAGTATATACATATGCAGATTGAGATCTATATATAAAGTAATACGATATCTATGTGGGGGCATATCCGACATGTGTACATATGTGTTTGCGAAGGGGATCGATACTTTTGTATGTACATCAAATGAAATATGAAATCAAATGAAATGAAATGAGGATTCATCATTCAAGGGATTCACGTGAAATTTCAAATATATATGAAAAATAAATATGGAAAGAAAACAAAAGACAAAAGGTCGTTTGAGAGGAACATTTTGTAGTGACTTTATATAGACGCGTAAGTATTATACAGATATTATACAGATATTTACTTACTACATAATAATATCGTACAGTATATATAGTTTGATACCCGGTTAGTTTCTGCACGTCGTTACATCGTGAATATGTACTGTATATATACTTAATTTTTGTACAGTATCGGGGGGAAAGTTATAGAGAAAGAGAAAGAGAGAGTACTATTAGATTTAGATTTGATTGTTGCAACATGACAAGAGATTGTACTATGCAGAATGTCGAATGTAGAATGAAATGAAACACACATTTTTATGACTCGTTGTGGTTTTTGACTGTTTTTAATCTAGTAGTACTCAGATTTTGATCATGAAATAATCTGACGATCAATTTACAGTTTTATACACGCGTCGCGGAGAGATTTGAGAAATATGTGATGTGGATTTCCTGTTGCATATTCCCAGCAGGTTTATCAGCTGAATATTTTTTATCTACATATATAGATTTTATAGATATATATTCGGCAGTTCCCAAACAACTGTTTATTGTCACCTTTCAGTCAGTGTGTGTGTGTGTGACTGTGTGGTGAGTTATGTTTACATGCAACCGCGACTGTATATTGTATATCTATGTAATTTCTCATCAAACAAAATTTTTTTCTTGTCGTATATAAATATAGAACTTTATTACAAATTCATAAATGAACCTCGTGCAAAATCTGTAGAGAATTGAGGAAATTCACATTCATTTATGTATTCACTAAAAACAAAACTTCCTCAGGAAAATGACACGACGACAGTAAAACGACTTGAAAACACTAAACATATGAGGTTGTGGATAATAAAACATGCCGGAGACGTATTTTCACTTTTTTGCATATTAATATGCAGAAAGACATGGGCTATTTTATACAACAAGTTAGAAATATTTAAAAAAATTGCAAACATTTTTAATTAATTAAGTTTTAATTAAAGTGATTTTCCGAAAAGTGAGCGGCCAAATTGGAAAATAACGTTGCTCAAATTGCCGCTAGAGGACTCACTCAAAATTGTATAATGAAATAGCAGAGTTCAAGGAAATCTCTGAAATTTAATGAAACCGTTTCATTCAAACGGAGCTTACACGTGCGTGTCGCTGTTAAATTGTGCTCGACATTCAAACTCAAATATATCGACTTCTAGATCGACGTCTCCGGCGTGTTTTCTTATCCACTTCTACATATATTATTACATCATAGAACATATTAGAAACTGTATAAAAAAATCTGAAAAATCATATTCGAATTTCCCTCTGGTGAATTTCCCTGTAGAGCAAACGCAAGTTGAAGCAGAATAAGCAGGAGGATTTTAGTCTGCATCTGTAAAAGAGAATCACACATTAGTAATAAAATGGGCACATCGATTAAATAGATACAAATGAAAATCGAAGGAACTTTTGAAGGAAAAAACATTGTAAATTTGTAAAAACAAAACAAAAAAAAAACATATGTATGTATTAATATATGGTTGACACTCACAAATGGTCATGAGGGTAGCGAGGATGGCGAGCAAATAGAGCCTGAGAAGATTATGGAATTGATTCGGATCCGTGTCTTTCTTGGCGACAAAATAAAAGCCAGAGGGCTTCCCCACCATCGTATTCTCTTTCAACATCCCATTCCGCCCAATGAAACCAATACTAATCAAATTCCCACCGTCCGATAGAAACACTTCACATGTGAAATGATCCGCCCCCGTGGCATTACTACAACATCCGGCAGCCGGGAATTCCTTGACCCTCATCACTTCCACCCCACTTTGCTCCGTCACAATGAGAGCTCGAGCCACTTGCTGAATTGCCCCCACAAATTCTTGTTGCATGCTCACATCAATCCGCTTTTTTTTTCAAAATGTAAAAAAAAAAAAAAGAAAAGAAAAGATGCATGAACAGTCACAAAATCCATTTCTAAAATATATACTATGTATAAAAAAAAAAGTATGAATATAAGATCAAATCTGCGAGACTTAATTCCATACAATGCCCAGTTTGTAGAAAGGACCGAGTTGATAGCGAATATCACAGAGAATGGCGTCCGTGACCGAGTTGGAGTTTGGGACTTGGACTGCAAAGTATTTGGGCTTGTCCGAACTTCGGAAATTCTCAGACTTCATCGATGGATGAACCTCCAATAGCGGTTTGGAATTGGAATGTTTCCCAACAAAAACATTGTAGGAGTACGCCGTCTTGGCAAACACTGCATATGTGTGAATGATTTTATTGAACAATTAAATTCAAATTCAAATATTAAAACCGTGTGTACGTGTGTGGAATGTATATGACGAAGGAAAGTGAATTATTTGTTGTTGTTGTTGGAAACTCACTGCCATCATTTGGGATGAATTCCAGCCACATTCTCCTCGTGTCATTGATGATGTCAAATATTTTGAGGGCTTCAATTTCTTTGAACTCTGGACTTTCCGGATCCAAGTCCGGTTTCCCTCCTGGTACAGTTTCTGTCGGTTTTTGAACTCCAGCCGGCGGATTGCTCCCATCATTCGGATCCACTTTATTCCCCGATTTTGTGCTCCCTTTACTCCCTTTGCTCCCTGTGCATGTGTCGAGTTAACGTTTTTTGAGTTTGAATATATTTTTTAAGGATATATATAATATATACCGTAAAACTCCAATACTCCAATTACAAACCTAGGATAATGTTTACAAATTTCATTTTTTCCCTAGGTTTCTTTAATCGAGGTAGGTTTGCATTTACGGTAGGTTTATGTCTACAATTCTTCCCTTTTACCTAGGTTAATAATGGAGGTAGGTTTGGCAATGGAGACTAGGTTTGTAATGGGAGTTTTACGGTATATTTGATTTGATTTGATAAGTTTTTCTTTATTCAAGTGCCTTTAGGCGATTCGCCCATCACACAAAATACATTAATTTAGTAATTTGATTTTGACATCAAAAAAAAAACATACTATTGGGAGACGCGTCTGTACACACTGTGAGTTAAGATTAGATTAGATTTTGTCATAGGTCATAATTTTATATACTATATTGGGTAGGAAATTTGATATAGTTTGATGGTATGGAGAAATAAGAAAGGTCGAAAAATCAAGGATGCGATGGTCAGCTATGTTACGAGCCTCAATCCATTAATGTTGATGAACTATAGATTGGTGTTCAGCTCCTCTCGCGGTCTACTTGCTGTATCGTCCTTGACTGCGACCTCCACCTCCACGCCATCTGCTTGGTTACTAGTAACTGATTCCCACATAGCATGCTTCATCTTGAAAAATAGCTTATGACCTTCTGTTTGACCTTTCTTTTAATCCTGTTGGTGACTCCTTGATAATGTTTTGACTTCTCCTTCTCTCTTTTAAAGCTTAATACATGGGGACAATTGATTGAGAGGCGTAGAAAGTCGGAAAGTAAAGTAAGAGGAAAAGACTGCACTTCACATGATTATCCGAGTAGATCAAACTTTTAGGGTTCAGCACTTTAGAAGAATGTCACAGTTCACGTTGATTTTGATGTTTGGATTGCTGGTTCTTTGAAACGATAATTTTTCTGTCAACTTACTTATATTAGATTATACTTATACAAAAAACTGATATTTTTTAGTGAATATATAAACAGTGCAAAAACATTAGATTATAACTAGAATTCTTATATTTCTAGGTTTTACAAAGAAGTATATTTTAAGTATGTTAATTATTTTCAACAACAGGATTGAACAACATAGGGTGACTATAAACTATAATTAGTAATTTTTTATATCTATAATACTCACAGTGTGTAATTAAACTTATGAGAAGCCGGAGCTCCTCGAATTGTGTTGTCTACAGCTTCGTAGCTCAGACGCGTCTCGTTTTACGGTATATAATAAAATCACAGTTTGTTGGGAGGATTAATATCTGATGTGAATCAGAATCAGCAGTTTAATGGACTTACGCTTACTACTCTTGCTGTGTTTGTGTCTGCGTTTGGCAGATGGGTCGGGTGGGTTATTATCATCGGTGGGATCCTCAGAAAGGATTTCTTTGACTTTATCTTCCGGCCTTTCTTTATTATTGTCTTTGTCCTTTTTTTTCTTTTTCTTTTTCTTCTTTTTCCCCAATGAGCCACTGTCCGTCTTTGACGCCACATCCAAATTTGGTTGCTCAGATAATTCTTGTCCTTTTTTTTCTTTTTCTTCTTTTTTCCCCATTCTCCACTCTCTCTCTCTCTTTAAATTTCTAGATGGAACACATTTGGATTAAATTTATTGGCGGTTGGAAATCGGATTTATTGATGTACTTTGACGAAAATCCAAGTACGCTTAGGCGTTTCAGGCTTTTGGGATTACTTTAGTAATCGAGTAATAGAGTAATGGTAATAGTAATAGAGTATAAATAAATGTTATATAAGTAAATCCGAGTGTTCTTTTTTTTTGCTATATTTTTGACCATAGAAACACGTGGATTGTTTTAACCAAGGAAACTGGATTTTGTGGATAAAATTGTGGAAAAATGTATTAAATTCCTTTCCAGTGGATTTTATTGGGATATAACCAGTTTTTTCCTCTTTGTATTTTGTGAGGAAAATGTTCCCCACAGAAATATATGTTTCTCGCACTTTAAAGAATTTGATTTTCCCCATTTGCAGTGTGTGTGTGGTGTTTATAATATATAAGTGAGTAGACATTCTCGCTATTGAACCCCAAACCAACAACGCTTTCATCATTGACGCCACAATCCGAATGGAAAAATCCGGTGACCAACCGGTTGAGGTTGAGGTTGACAGAGAAAAAAAGCTGCACTGCATATGAGCCATGTACAAAATCAAAGATATATCAAAGTCATTCATCATTTGACTCCTTGTTGGAGTCCGTGGAACGATCACAAATTACTTTGAGGATTTTCGAAAACGTTTCGGAATCCCAAAGACAATATACAGTCCAACACATCGTCATAAATGTCATTCGTGGCTCAAATCAAATCTATACCACAACCATTTCTACAATGTCTCCACATAATTATTTATTTGTATGAAGTTTAAATTTAAACGTTTCCATGTTGAATGTAAAGAATTTTGTATGCATTGCTTAGTCTATCTTGGCTACAACAGTTGTGTTGAAGTGACAAAGACAAATAAAAGTGTTTTATCTCTCTGAAAGACAACTACTGTTGAAATTGAAACTATACTAATTGCATGCCTTTGAATTTAAGTGTATTATAGTGAAATCCTACCTACCATTTGGCATATATTTCTGTGGTGTATTATGGCATGGGGAATTATGGAAATATTAAATTTGATATTGGAATATTCTCATGCATTCATAGTGAGAACTATATTTATATAGCCGTCTTTTGTTTGGAGTCGTCTGGAGAAAAATTCCAGGTTATATGAAAATCTGCCTTTTTGTTTGAGAGAAAGAGAGAGAGAGAATGGCTGTGGAGTGTGGACATTATGGAAATATACGAGTCCGTAGTGTTGGATCTGCCTGCACGTCGTCATTAAATATGTGTTTACTTACAATTAGGTAATTTCAAATTTGTACACTGGAAAGTCAGAGAGAGAGAACCATGTATGAGAAGTTGCATGAAAATGTGACAAATGTCAAATGTCACATTTTGCATTTTACGTGTGATTTGTGATTTATTGTTAGTTGTTGCCACATGTGTATATGTAAAATGAAGCACAAGGTTGGTGCTAGTATAGACTATAAGATTTTTATGACTTGTTGCGTTTGTAATTGAGTAACCAGGTTGTTATAAACTCGAATCAGTTTACATATCTGTATAAGTATACCTATATAGGTACACGCAGTGGTCGTTGGAAAACTCATTGGACTTTTGAGTTTTGAGATTTGAGAGAGAAATATGTGTGTGAATTTCTTGTTGCGCTCACAGCAGATTTATCAGCTAAATATTAAATATGTACTTACATACCTATTTACTATTTACTATTTACTCATTTATATATTTATCTACACCGGCTTTTACTTTCCACACGCGGAGTTCCCAACTGTTTTTCAGTGTGTGACACTCTGACTGCGAGGATAAATGCTATTTTCGGTGTATAGAACATGTAACATCATGTAACCGAGTACTTCATGTAGGTACAATTGGCCAATTAGATTAAATGTAACGTGAACATAGTTAAATATAAATAGATATCTATAATTAAATAAGTAGTCAGACTATTACAGTTTATTTATTCTGTCGCTGGGGTCACATGAGAATATGAAAGAAAAACGAAAAGTAGTTATAAACAAGTTTTATGTGTGTATCTATAAGTAATAATTGTAAATTGTAAGTAAATGAAAGTACGATTAACATCTAGATACAAGCATGTCATTTTTCATGGGCCTGTCTGTATATTTTGATTGAATGCTGCGGATTGTAATCGTCTGCTCCTTTGTCACAAAGAAATATACATTGAGGCCTATTCATACATTATTATAATGGCTCATGTATATAAAAAGTACTTTTGTTTATTATATGCCATATGCCACACACATAAGTCAGTACATATGTACCTATATTATTATGTTGTATGTGTATAATTTTCAGTTTACAGACCACAAATGAAATGCGTTAAATATACTTGTTGCTTTTTTCAGTTTACTATATATATAGCTGACAACAGATTCTGTAAAAATAAACTCATCGGCCATAGACAGTTCTCGCATATTGGAATCCCCCCGAAATCTCACATATTTTCAATTGTGAGACTCGACTGATGCTGTCTAATCGGCGATATGATACTGATTGTCACTATACCGTTCTTATTTTAACTCTTTTTTCCCCCTTTTCCAAACTATAATTGCAGAACTCAAAATTTCGAAATTAGTTAAAAAAAGAAAGTGTAATAATGCATGCAAATTGATATTTCGTATGGACTGACGAAACTCTGTAACAGAGTCTCTGTTTTGTGGTTTTTTAATGCGCGGAGTTAACTTTATTTTTACACTTTGTTCTTGTTCATTTGACAAAGTTGTGCTTCCGCTGCTACTTTTGAATTTTGAAAGCATTTCTATTTTAATGTAAAATATATAAAATACCCTGTAAACTTGTGCATGTTTATTTTGACAAGTAGTTTATAGTTAAGTTAGGATTATGGATTAGTACATATTTCAGCCAGGTTTAATTTAACTATCCAGTTAATTATATTTATAATACAATGATGATGTTTTGTATTCGCAATTAAATGTAAGCTTTGAATTTCAATTTCAAAGTACAAAGTAGCGGATGTTTGGAGCAGCCTTGAGTCAGCCATGATCAACATCAAGTCCAATTTAGTTTTGAGGGATTTCATGTCTGGAATCAAGGTTGGAAATTATATTAAAATTAAATCAGTGGACTAATTATAGACAATGAGGAATTAGTGAATAGGTGTAATATCCCAATTGACATGAAAAACATGTGTGTGTTTAATTTAATTGTACAATATTATTTGGTGGATCCAGAGGAACTCAGACATCGAAATAAGGGAAAGACTCATCGCAAAAATAGTAGATTTTTTGGTGAAAAGTGTAATCACACACAACCTTTTTTAATTTAATCGTCTTATTATTTAGATAAAAATATACCTATAGATTTATAGTATAGAACAGGAAGAAAAAGTTGAGTCACTCAACTCGAGTGTACTTTGACTCTGTGTATTTCATTTAAGTTGTATAACATTTTTAAAATGCTCAACGATATTCAAGAGCAGAAGAAAAACAAGTTTGTATTTTTGGAGTTGGTTTATTTTCGGTCACAGTGTTGGAAATAGATGATATTTAAATTAAGTATATATCAAGCATCATCATGCTAATTAAACCTTACTAAAAAAATCAGGATGGTGAAATAATAATTAATTATACTATCTATACTTCTTGTGTAGTAATAAAGTATATGTAATTATATTGTGATCATGAAATAATTATTATACCCAGACACATACAACATATACTTTTGGTTCAATAGAGTCATCGCTTGTTTTGACAATCTTATGACATCAGTCAAAGTTGGTGGATCTTTTTTTCAAGTTCATGTCAAAATTGGAGACTTTACATATTTTTGGATTGACTATATAAATAAACTAAAAGAAAAAAGTGTCAAGATAATAATGCACTACAACTAAAATATATATGCACATTTAAGTACTTAAGTATATACAAATCGCAAAAGTGAATCGACAACAATAATAATAGTTGACGTGTGTGTGGTGTGTGTGTTTTTGTGAAATTACCAACAATATCATCATAATTATATAATATTGGTCGTATTGGAAGATTCCTGCATATAGATAATCATTGGTGAGAACGAGAGGTACGATCGGTCGGCGGAGGGGATGCGATATCCGGGAGCTGGACAAGATGAGAGTGGACCAGGCGGGGCTAATATGGTTGGTGGTGGAACAAAAGAAGATCAGAATAAACCCCGCTATTCCATTCCGGGCATCTTACATTTTATTCAGCATGAGTGGGCACGATTTGAGATGGAGAGAGCAAGTTGGGAATTGGAGAGAGCAGAATTACAAGCTCGGATAGCTTTTCTCCAGGGGGAAAGAAAAGGACAGGATAACCTCAAAAATGATTTAGTTCGTAGAATTAAAATGTTGGAGTATGCATTAAAACAAGAAAGGTACTGTACAGGATACTATACCAAATTATAAAAAATCTTATTTACATATTACTTAAATCATGTATAAGTACATACATTATCAAATATCATGTATACTTTTTCTTGAACTTAAATATAATATTTGTTGTTCTCTTTTTTTCACAGAGCAAAATATCATAAATTAAAATACGGTTCGGATCCATCTGGAGAATTAGGGAAACCACCGGATTTGGAACCGGATCCTCCTGAATTACAGAATGCTGGAAGTGATGAGCCGATTACTTCACAAGTATCTTGGCGTCAAGGCCGACAACTTTTAAGACAATATTTGCAAGAAATCGGCTACACTGACACAATCATTGACGTCCGCTCAAATCGAGTTCGGTCACTTCTCGGACTGGAGAATAATTTGGTAATTTAAAATTGTTTGTTTTGTCAATATTCATTATACAAATTACGGGATTAAATTACAAGCAAAAATTAAGATTATTATTAAATAATGGATTATTATTGTATTACAATGAAATAGGAACAACATCAAGAAAATGGGGGAATGACCGAAAAAAGGCAATCTGTCGAACCACGAAGAGCTGCACCACCACCCAAAAAAGTATGTATATACATCCATATTTTCATATTTCATACATTATTTATATTATATTTATAGTAATAGTTGAAATTCAACTGTTGAATTCTCTTTACAATTGTGTTTGTGTTTATTATTAACAATGTGTTATTGTCGTCAATCTTACTACCACTTATTGTCACTGTATAAGTATTTCTTATTAGTCCTGTTCACTATAAAAGTCGTCATTTTAATTTGCAGTCGTTAGCTGAAGCGATGATGTTGGAGGCGGAATCGGCTGTAATGGCAAACTTTGACTTTCTGTCGGGAGGTATGGATGTTGATGATGATGATGACATGGGAGATGACCTCGACGATGTTGATGATGAACTTAAACAACCCAAAAGAAAAGTATGTATATATACATTTTTCGTCATTGATTTCCTGATTGTACCATCATTAGTATTCTCTGACTCTGTATATATATGTAATTCATATTTCATTCAATGAATTTGATTCTACAGGGGGGAATGGCAGATGAAGTAGATGCCGAAACAGAGGAAGTTTTGAATGAATTTAGCTTCCTAGGTGCAGAAGAAGCAGCTGCTGCGGATAAAGCTGAAGAGTGGAGTTATTCCTCAACAAGAGCTGACGATGTGAGCCTTGGGGAGTTGGCTCAACTTACAGTAAATAACGATGCGGAATTGGGTGGAGACGTACGTTGTGGTCAAATTATCATGCTTTATTTATGTACATAATTTGATTCCAGTACAGAGAAAAAACGAAATTATTACATAATCATTTTTTTTTGTTTTTTTTTGTCATTGTAGGTGACGTTAGATAGAGAGGCATTTAGGAAAACGTGGCAGCCAAAGTACACTCTCCGCTCGCACTTTGACAGCGTCCGAGCTCTTGCATTTCATCCGGTGGAGCCTGTTCTGGTCACAGCAAGTGAAGATCATACATTAAAATTATGGAATCTCCAAAAAACCGTGTCTGCCAAGAAGAATGCATCTTTGGATGTGGAGCCATTGTACACTTTCCGGTCACACAATGGTCCAGTTCTATGTCTAGTGATGAGTGCCACTGGAGAGCAGATGTATAGTGGCAGTTTAGATGGAACAATTAAAGTATGGACTCTTCCAAATTCAAATATAGATCCTTATGATTCATTTGGTGAGTTTATACTTGAATACTATACATACATATAAATAAATTTTTATTTCTTTCATTAGAAAATGCCCCGAATTTCATATAACATGTCATGCAAATTGAATGTAATTAAGTGATTGAATTTGTGATAGATCCCGGCATATTGACGAGAACACTGAGTGATCATACTGATGCTGTGTGGGGATTGAGTCTTCACAGTCAAAAGATGCAGCTTTTGTCATCCTCTGCGGATGGCACAGTCAAACGTAAGTAAACTATAACAATATTACTATTATGTCTACTACTATAATAAACATTTTAGAAATTAAGTAAGCGGAACGAATGGATGAATACAATTTAATTCGCATATTGGAATTTAAGAATCTAATAAGAATGGTAGTAATTATTGAAATAATAAATAATAATAGTATAGTAGTAAGGAGTCGAAATCTAGAAAAATATATCAGACATTCGCTTTTTAAGTTCATGTATGAGTGTATGTAGATCTAGATAGTACTAGATACTAGATACTAGATACTAGATATTTACTATTATTCACCTATGTGAACTATAAAATAAAATCGTACGCATATTTATACAAATTCATTGTATTGTTTGCATTCCTTAGTTTGGGATCCGTCTTCCACCAAAACACCCCTTCTCGAGTCCTACAATACTGTTCAGGATGGAGGAGGAATTCCAACAGCTGTGGACTTTGTGAGGGATGATCCGTCCCACATGGTCGTTTCTTATGACACTCAGACTGTCATCTATGACTTGGAGACGAAGAAACAAATCCTACGATTTGACAACTCGTCCGATTCTCAAACTGGAGCTGTGGGCGGTGTGAATAAAGTTATCTGTCATCCTACTCTTGCTCTCACCATCACAGCCCATGAAGACCGTCATATTAGATTCTGGGACAACTCGACCGGGAAGATGGTGACTCGATTTTTAATATTTTTTAATATATATGCATTATTTATTATAAAAAATATTATTACAAACTGTATAATATGCAGCAACTTATTTTCAAGAGTGTATACAGTATAGGAACAGTAGTAGTAGATGAACAGGAACACGAACGAACTCCAATGTCACTATATTTTAAATAACAATTTTAAATTTGTTACTAATGTTATGTTATCATTAGGTTCATGCTATGGTCGCTCATCTTGATGCAGTCACAAGCCTGGCTCTGGATCCTCACGGACTTTACCTTTTATCTGGAAGTACGTACTGGGAGTATTTTTTTTTTTGCAAATTGAATGTATTTTCTTTGTATCTATTCAAACTTCAATCTTGTCAATACATACGAAACAATTTTATTTAATTGCTACCCCGTTCTATTTCAGGTCATGACTGTAGCGTTCGCGTGTGGAATGTAGAATCGAAGCAATGTCTTCAGTGAGTAAACTTGAACAATATTATTATTATTACCTCTACTGTAATACATGTTGGAAACTAAGTAAGAGTATAATGAATGAATATAATTGAATTCCATAGAGAAATGACAGCTCATCGGAAAAAGTTTGATGAGGCAATTCAGTAAGTAACATACAAGAATACTATTATTGCGCCTACTGCAATACATATTGTCATTTTGTAAATTAAGTAAGAGTCACCTCACCACTAATTCCATTTTTTATTCTGTGAATTTCCTTAGTGACGTAGCATTTCATCCATCGAAACCTTTCATTGCATCCGGTTAGTACTTTTTATTTATTTACAATTTCATTTGTTAAGAAAGTAGTAAATAATACATAATTTGGTAATTAATTGGTGTGTTCTTTTTTTCATCTCATGCTCATCAGCGGGTGCTGACGGTCTAGCAAAGGTCTACATTTAACCAGAGTGAACAAACTATATATTATCTATCTACTATCTATATATTATATATATATCTAATAATTAACAGCAACATAAAAGATCCGAGAAAATTACATGTTGAGCATTTGAAGCATAATCTATTATCTACGTAATAATATTAATAATAAATTATTATTATTATACATTTCTGTGTAGAATCTAAACATAAACAAATTCTCCTTTCCAGTTTACATCATAGTACGTGTTTATTTAATGGATTATGAATATAACTACTTATTAATATATTGTATGAGAGTTCTCTTTCATCTGTGTGCTCACAGTGTGAGCGTCGCACGCTATATCGTATATATATATATATATATATATATATAAATATATATTGTATAAAACCGTGAAGAATTTCGAAAGTTAAAGATCCAACTAAAAGAAAATTACTTCAAAAGTGAAAGTGTCACAGTGTGTCCAATCAACAAACTCATCAAGAGCAAAATAAACGGAGCGAAATTTAGCAACATCAAGAACAACTAGAACCATAATAATAATGGGAACGGATGAACCATTTTTTTTTTGTGTAATGTGTAAAATAATTAAATTTAATTCTATTACGGAGAAGAATTTTAAACGAATATAAAGTTATTAACTGTTATTATAATAATTAATTAAATATATTATAATGATTTCAACTTGGATCAACTTCTCGTCAGCGTGTTAGTTAGCATACATAAATAATTATGTAAGTGCGGAAATGCAAGAACAAAAAAAAACAACAAAAACAAACGAAGCAAAGCAAAAAAAACATAAATGCAAAGCTGGGTAATAGCTAAAATACATTTTTCTTCAATTTTCAATATTTAATTTACGATTAGTTAAACTAATGTACCAATGTATATGATATACATGTATTATTATAGCTTGAAAACATACTACGTCTAATAATATTAACTTTCGCTAAGGAAAATATACCAATTATTATTACTTATTGTTACTCCAAATCCTATTGTTATTGTTTTGTTGTTGTTATTATTATTATTTACATTTGATTATCTTTAGTATGTAAACCGCAACGCCAATCTAATCATAAAATATAATGTTTTTCTCATTTTGAAATTTCCCAAATCAGATTCGATTGAATGAATTCAGTACATTTAAATATATATCTACCTTGAAATATATTATATATTTATATATATACATTTGTTACTTAAATACTTTAACTTAAATTGCAGTATACATAAAGTTACACAAACTTATCGTTAGAATTGATTATGGATATATATTGATTGTAAATGTACTGTAAAATGAGAATCTATACGTATTTGAAGTACGAAAAAATGTTATATACATATATCATTTGATCATAACATGATTATTATTATTAAAAGCAAACATACTTGTATAACTAAACGTCATGATGTAAAAAGTATCTATTGAAATTATTGGAAATTCAAAGATCCTATGTACTTGGGAATCTGGAATCCTCTCTTTACTTTATCCTCATATGTACCTTTATTATTATATTTATTATTATTATTACAATAATTGTACCTACATTAATTATCAAAGCCTCTAATTTCATATATTTGTATTCGTTTTTTGTAATATTTGGCCTTTTAGAACACCATATTATTATAATTATATACTGTAATCTTTTTAAACTTTGGTCTTTGATCCGAGAAAAATGATGAATCATGTTCCACTGCAGAATTCAATGCAAAATTTCCACATACATATTTATGTACATGTATAGGTAAATAAATAGGTATATATACATATGTATACCGCTGGATTAATAATAACGGTTCAGAAACAACAAAAACCAAGATCAACAAAATATAGTTGCATAAGTAAGGTGTATAAGATAAAAATAAATAAAATATATACTTGTATCCTTCAACGCAAGTATGAAAAAAGTTATGTCAAATGAACTCAAATGTCAAAAAAGAAGAAGAAGAAAGAATGAATGAATGAAAAAACTAACAGACCATGTATAAAAAAACCACAATTATTATTATTGTTATCGATAAAAAAACAAGAAATTGTATGTAATCTTAAGATATATGAAGGCTAATAATAATAATAATTACTGTTAACTTTTAAAGGAGAGGTAGAATGAAGAGGAGTATATAATATGTGTGTACGAGATACGTATAGTAGCTAAAGAATATTTATAAAATAAGTACACACACACACAAATACATACATATAATATATTCTGTAAAATCTCTAGTTAAATATAAAAAATACATGGTGTACAATTTAATATTAAGGTCAATTACCTACATACATTACATACAAAAAAACAATAAATGGCTTATGGCTGCACCTAATATACACCTATACTACCTACATAATACATATATACATATTATTAACTAGCTACCCAATCTAACACACACACAAACACACATTCAGCAGTCTTATACATATAATTTAACTTGTAAATGAGTTTTTTCCTTCCCTCAGGATCATGATTGAGAATATACTTATTATGTCTGTAGTATAGAGAAACTATATAATATGACGAGTACATATACTTTTGGGTTTAACGATACGTCAATATTCATTGATACAAATTACAACATTATATACATATATAATTGCTTATTGTCAACAAAGTACATTGTGTAATACTATTAATTATTAGTATGTTTATTCATATTTATTCTGATATTACATAAATAGGTACATATTACATATATTATGTATAGTAGACATGAATGGGCAAAAAAAACATGCTATAGGAAGCATAATATGGACGACAAAAAAAAGAAAGAAGAAACGATTAAATTAAGTAAGTAAAATTATTACAATTGTATGATGTATTCAAGTTCCGATTCATATCTGAGGGAAATGATAATGAATTAGAATGACTTGAGTTGAGAGATGATGATGTAATAGAGAGTGAAGAGAGAAAGAGAGAGGAAACCAAGCGAAGAAATTATTAAAAAAAAAAAAAGAAAGTTTGGAAATTGGAATGTGTTTTGTTGAATTAATGTTTAATTACTCATTTTCATTTCCTTCACATAAACAAAGACTTCATATATCGACACTGTGGAGTGTGGACATTGATACCAACTTTCCGTGTTTGCACTCATGGAATTTGGAGCTTGCACTATGTTTCCCGTCAACTCTTTAACGTTATGTGTGGAAAGTTTTTGCTTTCACTATGTATAAATGTGAAAGTCTCAAACTACTTTTCCTTCCCTCAAACTTATTCCTAGATATATAAAGGTAACTTTTGTCTTTGGCATTTGACATATCATGCTTCATAATCAGGGAAATAGTCGTGTGGATATGATGAGTTTAATTAACTTTGTCGTGCATGATGCCCCATAAAAAAATCTACCCGTCTGGGAATGGGAATTTCCCCCATTTCATTTGCATAGATAAGCATATGAGTAGATAACTTTTCCTGGCCTTTTTCTAGATACCTATAAGTATATACTGTGTAAATGTAATCAATAATATCCAGTCTAAAATCATAGGTAATTTAATTATATATATGGAAGAGAGAGTATATCCAGGTAGTTTGATTCCAATTATTTAATCCAATTTCATATGTCTGTCAGACAGACTCTGACAGTCATTTTACCAGAAACTCTATTCACATTTTCACATCACAATTGAACACTGTGTCTATACTCTCTATACATATTCCATTTATACACATATGCTGAATAATTCATTGAAGATATATTAACTACAGAAAAAATGACAAGACAAAAACAACAACATTTATATATAAATATATAGAAAAACTGTTTCTCCAAAATATATACACAAGCGCTATATATAAATTGTTATCTAATCTTTGCCCATTAAACAACATGTACATATAGAATCTAAATACCTCGTGAATATCTCAAGTAATTTGGACTGTCTGTATATGCTATATATGCTCGGTAGTGTCAGTATTAGTGTCTAGCTAGATACATATAGCAGTATCACAACAACAGGTGTGTTTGATTCCATATAGCAAATGTATTAGCATTAGCGGGATATCCGGTCATATAATAAGATTATTATTATTCAATTAACGATTATTACCTATGAATTATAGGCTATAGATACAATAATTATTAATTATGTCTAGTCGCTCCACGACTCATTATCACCATCATAAGCATAATTTTCCGTTTTATTGTAATCGCTCAGGATTCGTGTATAAGTATGTAGATTTGTGGATTAGATTTGTGTATTAGACTATAGCATCAGGGGAAAATTGATCAAAATTATACATTCCATTTCGTATACGTACAAAGTACAAGTACATACAATACAAGCATATGCGTTGTGCACAAATACATAGGTCATATTATTATTATAGAGATACAAAATCCACAGTTGCAACTTGCAAGAAATATTATTTACACGATTGTATAGTGTATTTAATTAAGTAAGTAAAAGTTTTATCTTTTCTCTGCTCTAATCTCATTTTTGAAGTTTAACTGATATGTGACATTAAATAGTGAAATGTGTTGCTAAAGGACATGGCAGAATTTCTTAGTGAAAGTGCCCCCAAACGAGTACAACGATTTTCTTAATATTTTACAGGGACCTTCTATGATCCCTAGAGATCATCTCCACCAAATTTTATCAAAATCCATCTGGGGGCACGTTCACTAAGAAATTCTGCCATGTCCTTTACATGTGTTTATATATAGCACGTAAAAAAGTCCTATTTTCCATCGCCTCAATGCAGAATCGCGTGATTTTCAAACTTTTCATTTTCCATTGCTAGACTTTACGGATTTAGATTTTAGATTTCCCCTATTTAAAGGCAAAAAAAGTTAGTTCTCCTTTTCTGATCTTGGATTTTGTAAATACTCTGTGAATGAGCTGGTTTATAATTTTATAATAATGGTAAGTCAGTTATAACAATTTAAATTATCTAATTAAATATACATATAGGTTCAAAATCTAATTGAGTATGAGTATTTAATTTCCATTCGGGTTGGCCATTTTTTGTAGTCGTATTTTAATTTCATTTTCAAATATTATATAGATATATATATATACATGTTAAAGTGTACTATACGTTTCAAAATTAACTTATATATATACATTCGATATATATAGTGTAAACTTCAAATAGGAACAGGCTATATTCAATATTACTTTGTGAAATTTGAGATACCTAAGAGTTTTGATATCAAGAAGTGTAAGTGCATTGTGCATTGTGCATGTGCAATTTGAGATGTAGGCATAATATTCATAATAAATTGATTTAATAGCTGTCTTCAGAAAGCAGACTAAATTAGAGAATAGACGTATACTTCAATTAGATGAATTACAAACTATAAGTATAGGTATACGATTCATAAATGCACTTGAATGTATATGTACGTACTTATGCGGATTTCGATTTCCACAGCGAGGTCAGGAATATATCATTGCGAATAAATAACTTGGACAGCTGATGTTTATTTGTTTATATTTGTCTCGTCAATTGTTATACAACTTGTAACTTACAAGTACCAATGAATTTCTTAACAATGAAATGGGATATGATTTAACTATCATGAGTCATTACTCACGAAATAGGTACAACAGTAATTAAATAGTATATGCTATACATTGGTTATATATATTTACTTAGGTAAATACGTACCTATCAAGTCTAGTACAGGTATACAAATTGTTTGATAATGTAATTGCATGGAAGAGAAAAGTATCCATCAACATCAATCAAGTGGAGTATAGTTGTTGGAATTAATGCTTCATCATGTATATGCTTATTTCTAATATAATAAGTATGAATATATTCATATACATATGTGTGCATTTAATCATTTTATTGCAGTCGGTCGTCTGGTACGTTTGTAAGATTTGCCGAAGGAGCTACGAACAAAATCGTTGGAGAGGCCTCATTCAACACAAGAAAGATGAGCACCCAGAGGAATATCAAAGATTTAGGAAGGCAAGAAGACGTCTCAAAACACACCAAAGGGAAAATGTATCATCTCGATCAAGTAGCAGAAGTCAGTGCTCATCCACAGCTACAACAATATTCTCTGAACCGGATGTCAATGCCTCAAGTTCAACGTAAGATTAAATTCTCGTGTACATTTTCTGTACCACACACAGATAATATAATGATGCAATGCATTGCTATATTTCCTAAAATAAAATAAAAATACATATGGTTTTTTCACAATGTGACACAATGGGACTTTGACTCGTCATTTATTGGAATAAATTATAATCTATTATATTTTTTTCTACTAAATATTTCTTCATAGATTCGATTTGGACGCACATCACCCAGTATTTGAAGATGACATTGTAGATTCAAGCAGTCACTCATCAAATGCGAAGTCTCTGGTCAATAGAAAAGTCCACAAATTTCTATCATCATCAACTGGCTTCAATATCAATCATCACGATGATACAGTTGAAATGATGCTAGAGCCTCCAGATGCCGAACAAACAGTGTTATTATTTGGGGAGTCGGACAGACATTTCAGTAGTGTAACATCTAGTGTATCCGTGCTTGTGGTTGATGATTGTGATGCCCGAATGAGGAGATTTGTACCTACTGAAGTGGAAGTGGAAGTAGGATCTTCGAAAAAAATACTACTCCACGTCTGTCCTATACAGGGGTGTCAAAAAATGTTTCCTCTCAAAATAATGCTTAATAAACATGGTCGTCTGGCTCATAATGACTCACCCAAAATAACGTTATCCACAGAAGCAGCAAGAACAACAACAACTGCAACAAAAACTACTACTACTACTACGACTACAACTACAACTACTATCAATAATAATAATACAGACGACATACAACAAGAAAGTAGACGGGACACAGAGTCCCCTTACCAGTGTCAATTCTGTTCCAAATCCTATTTTAGTGAAATTGCTTTCAAAGCTCATATCAGACTTCATGAGCGATCAAATAAAGGAGGGAAACAACCCAGAATCCGTAGAGTCAGAGTAAAGAATTTTGAGGAGCCAGTCGGATTTAAAACATCGAGACAGTGGGCTCTCATAGAGAAAGCAAGATTAAATCCGGACACGACCAAGACTGAAACACAAGCTTCAAATCATCCTAGCAGACCCAGCTACAAATATAAATCCAAAAGAAATAATTCAAATAATATTAAAATCAAGAGAATTTCAGCAGCAGCAGAGAAAAATGATATGCCACCGCCTCAATCATTTGAGAATTCTATTAACAGTATGAATTTCCATACAGATTCCAATTCAAGTGGTACTACAACTACAAGTGGGACAAATGGAAATTCTGATGCTCAACAACCAGAGCCCCGGACATTCCTTTTGAATGGATCACTTCGCTATGCATGCAGTTTTTGTGAAAAATCCTTTTTGGCACACTCCTCCCTTCGTCGACATGCAAAAATCCATTTAAACAGCAAAGAGTCCAATCATAATCATGACACAACAACTCGAGCATTTTCCAGTATTCATAATCAACAAGTGTCACAGAAGGATTTCGATGATGATGGCGATGAGGTCAATTGGTTAAATCCAGGGAATAGAAAGCAGCAGCATGTACGCCAGAAATCGACTACTTCAATATCAGGATCACTATCAACAAAATCTCCTAAATCAAATGGGCTCGGTTTCCGTGTTCAGTCCTCTCGACAGTGGGCCATCAATGAGCAAGTCAAGTGTCAACATCCTAATGGAAAGCCATCAAAACGCGGGTCGAACATTGTCAATGGTCAAGATAAGGCGGCTAGTAATGGAAACGTGAATGGGAGTTCCGGAAAGAATGGGAAGAGCAATCCTTTTATTGAACGGAGAATAGTTGATGGTGGACGCCGACACGTCTGTTTGATTTGTCAAAGGGATTTCCAATGGTTGGCGGAAGTTAAAATTCATCTTCAAACTCATTCCGAGTCCCAGGAAGCCTTTTGTTGTTCCTTTTGTCCGAGAACGTTCAGAGAGCGACGAAACATGAAGAGACATGAGGAACGTCACGGGAATCAAGGTGGTCGGCTCAGAATGCATTCAGAATTAGAAAATGATGATTCAATCTCAAACTCAAATTCCAAATCATCATCCCTCTCACCTCCTCATACTCAACTTGTTCAGCCAAGGAATAAGAAGACGGATCCTAATAGAACTCTCACGAGTCCGAACAATAGACGGAAAAGCTACAAGTGTGAAATGTGTGAAGAGTCCTTTTCCGATTTTAAAATTCGGTGGAAACATCAAGAGTTGGTTCACAGTAAGAAGTGAACTAATTTGCATATATACTTCCAATTATCCATTCATCACATTATATTCCGAATAGTATACATACTTCTACTTGTACATAATATATATAGAATATATATATATATAATTAAATAATATAATATATAATTGTTATGTTATACACAAAGTCGCTCCAAAGTTTAATATTACTAGGTTTATCGTATATATACTGTAGGAAGCAAGTAGAAATCTTAGAAATGCAAATAACTCTAAAAAAAAGTACTGAAAAATGTAGTTCACTCATCTCGAATCGTGCTTCATGAAAACTAGATTTCGTTAAACTTATTGAGGCTACTTCAACAGGGACAGTTGACATTGCATGTCAATTTAACCTATAAGTATTAATCATTAATTCATATTAAGTTTGAAGGTATTTTTCAAAATGATTCTCAAACTTTTGTCTTTAATAAATATATTTAATATAATTAAAAATTAAATATAATATAATATTTCGTGCGTTTATGAATTGTGTTATAATAATTATAGTGCTCCTTTAACAATAAGTGGTGTGTACCTTATTCACTGATGTATAAGTATCCTAATACTAATCAGTACGAACACGAATGCATTTAGATTCCTGTGTGGGGCGGAGTCCAGTCAAACATTTCCATTGTTATATTTGCATTTAAATAAGTCCTTATTTAAATGCAGACTATATTATATTATTTAATACATTTCATAAGTATCATACAGTACTTAGCTATTTAAATATAGATTGTATTTATTTGAGACATATTAACTACGATATTAATTTCTATTGTAGTTTTTTTTGCTATATACTTCATATAAAAATACTTACTTATTTCACAATTTTTTTAGAGCTTTTATAAATGATTGATTCAAGATGATGACCGACAACGAAGAGTGTTTGTGTGACTGATCAATTATGAATTTGTATAGTCATGTGTGGCTAAAGAAAAAATGAGATATATACATAAAAAAAAGAAGGAAAAGTGATACAAAAACATATAAATATAAAAACCAAGTCAAATAAATGTCTATGCCTATAAAACCTAAGTCCAATGGAGTATATGTTATAGTTTGAGATAATGGTTGGTAATGGACATTTTTACACAAGTATGTACATCGAGGAATATAAAAATTTAAAAATTATCATGTGAAAATGCTCAATAAATTGGTCCAATATATAAATAATAAATAATAATTTGTACACACTTTAAATTGAAATGATGTTGTATTGTCACCAAGTCACAACACAACTGTTTAATGTTTAATTTCACATTTCCCTATACCTACTCGAGTAGATTGGGATGAATCATAAGTTTCTTTCTAAAACCTATGACATCCGTAATGAAATATCCATTTTGATCCTGAACAAAGTTTGGAATGTCTAGGGGAATGAATTCAAAGCAGCCACCTGGAGGATCCAACTGCCCATTGTCACTGTCGCTCATCGTCACATTAGTTTTGGAGTCTTTGTCCATTCTCGTGGCTTTGAATCGTCGGACTTTGTCCATCAAAAACTGTTCCTGCTTTGGCATTGAGTTCTCACATCTTTTCCGCCCAGACACTTGAATACTCAGTTTTCGATATGTGGGTGCACATGTGGTCTCTGATGATGATGATGTTGATGATGATGATGATGAGGAAAATTGACATGGGAGATTTTGACAAAATAAATTTCGGACTTTGGTTGGGAAATCCGGATCCAAAAGAATTTCACGCTCCAGAAAAGCATCATCCGTTCGCTCTTTGGTGTACCGATGTTTTGGACGCGTACGCATTTTCTTTGACTTTTTTGGGGGACTGGCGCTGGACGATGAAGTTGAAGCTGATGTTGAAGGAGTTTGTTCATTCTCCGTAATACTTTTATTTTTATTATTATTATCTTCTTCTTCCGTCTCATCACCAGACGGTTTATGATTCTCTCCCTTCTTATTGCCTTTATCCTCCTCATCTTCTTTGTCACCATCATTGTCCTTGTCCTTGTCATCCTTGTCTTGCCCACTTTCCCCCTGGGAGAAAACTGGACATGCTTGAACTTTAAAGATTTTCCGTATGGCTTCATCCGTACACAAATGTTCTTGATAAAAACAAAAAAGGCCATCATCGATTCGTTCATTCACATATCCAGTACTGAATTTATCCGCCTGAGTATTCACCCAAATCTCAATGGAGCTCACGCTGTATGAATTTTCATAAAGTGTCCAAACTCTATAACCGATTTGCTCTTTCGTTCTGCCCTCGACCAAAAAAAACAAGAAAACAAAACCAAAACACAATCAAGATTTAAAAAAGCCCCTGTATATTTAGTTTTTCTTTTCTTCTTCTTGGAAATTCCCGTTTTCATTGTATTGTATTTACTATTTAAGTTACGTTACCGAATATGATTAAAGAGAAATGGAGTGATGCGTTTGACAAGGATTTGACAAAGGATTTCTTCCTCCTCGCTCAGACATCCAAATTGATACGAGTTGATGATGAAGGAATTGTGACATTTGTCCGAGCGAGCTCGGACTCTCAAACATTTTTCACCTCTCGGGAGAACAAATGCATGATTTTGAAGGATCTCTTGAGCAGTGAGAGGACGGAAATCCAAGTTGAGGATCGAACTCGTAATTACTTCCAATTGACTCTTGTTGATGGAGCCAAAGAGCTGACAAACGATCCACATTCGGGATTTGAAGGCTCGTGTGAACTCGGTAAATTCTTCAAAAGTCACTTCTATATATTTATGTACATGTGTGAGAATTCAGTTGAGTACATACAATTAAATGAATTATAACGATAAGTTTAAAATCCATAGGGAAAAAAAGTATTATACGTATATTCACAATTCAAATCCTCTTACGCGAGAGAACGTGTTGAAGACTGTGCATCAGATTGTAGTTGACACTGGTCATGAATAATTTAAGATCATATGCAAAAGTCTCCGAGTCCCTCGTTGCATTCCCATACATTTTCTCTTGATAGCCTTTAAAGTCCTTGAATACTCCTCGCGTGAGTCTCTTTTCAAATTGAACAAATTCCTCGAGGATCCCCATCCAAATGCCCGGAAGGAACAGGGAGCGACCTTGTAAGTACACGGAGATCCCAGAGTCTGCCACAGTCAACTCAAAACGAATATCCGCGAGCCAAGCATCATGGAATCTCTCTTTAATCCTCAATTTCCAAAGTTCCACCCACAAGTCCGTCATCATGGAATTGACTGCACTCCCATTCGGCCCTTGATTGGATGTGAACATGAGACTGTACGTGGAGACTTCCGGTTTCCTTGGTCCTTCCCACTCACTCGAGTCCACATGATGACAAACAATCGCAGCTTTCCCCGTCGCATGAAGTCTCCAAGAGACTTCCCTCACCGTCGCTCCCCCATCAGCCAGACTAAAGGATGCAGGTGGTCGACAAGCATCCTTCCGCACATACACATTTGGTGGAGGAAGAGA
Source organism: Gisinianus flammeolus (assembly GCA_034699125.1). Lineage (NCBI taxonomy): Eukaryota > Metazoa > Arthropoda > Collembola > Symphypleona > Katiannidae > Gisinianus > Gisinianus flammeolus. Next base: position 47,995 of record JAIUND010000692.1, read on the forward strand.
AAATTCCAAATGTGCCTTCATCTCCATCAATTCCTGTTGAAGCTCCGGACTCAAATCCATCACTCCATATTCCGTCAGGATATTTGGATGGGTATGGACAGCGAGGGGAGCGAAAGCACGGGACAGGAGCATTACATTCAAATTGTTCAAATTGAGGGAGGCCATCGTCATATTGAGGAGTTCTGGGTCATATTTGGTGGTGAGGACGGATGTAGTGAGAGCCAACTTGGAGGACGTCCTTTGCATTTGAATCATCATGTGCACAGCGAGGGCGAGGAGTTGCGAGCTCTTGTACTGATCACAGTAGAAATGGAAGAGATGAGCCGAGTTCGTACGGAGCTCGTCAAATAGTCGCCGTTTAGGACCTGCCTATACACAAGCTACAACCAAACTCAATAAAACAACAAAAACCATATATACTGTCCAGCCAACCGGAAGTGGCTCAGAGCGAATTAGTGAGAAAAAAATCTTGAGTGATCAAGGGGAGGAGTTTGACTCGCTCGCAGCCAATCAAAAGCGGCTTGAAATTCCAAATGTTTTATTAGAACGACTGTCACAGTTCGACGCCGATCGAGCAAATTGTCAATGAAAATCATTAGACAAATATTTCTGTATTTAAGATAAATTGCTCGATCGGCGTCGAACTCTGACAGTCGTTCTAATAAAACATTTGGAATTTGAAGTCGCTTTTGATTGGCTGCGAGCGAGTCAAACTCCTCACCTTGCTCACTCAAGATTTTTTTCTCACTAATTCGCTCTGAGCCACTTCCGGTTGGCTCGACAGTACCATAGAGTGAAAATGAAAAATAATAGAGAGAATCACTTCACCTGTTTGAGCATGCGCAGGTAGGAAAAAACGGTTTTGAGAACGAGGGCGGATTCTTTCAAGCCCAAATCCGTCAGTTCCAGGATTAAAATGATGCTGGAGTAGGTGGAGGAATTGGTGTAGTAATGTGGATTGCTATGGTAGCTCCGACAATTGATGATGAGACCCCGTCGGAAGAGAAATGAATGAAGACTCCCCTCCCCTTGACGTCCCAATAGCATGGAGATATACATGAGGGGCTTCGTCATCAAGTTCAACCATGCTTCCGGCCCGAGGACCCACGTGAGGATCATCGTCTGAACATCCTGAAAAGGATTCACCACGTACACTCTCGCCAGGGTCTTCAAGTCGAACGGGAAACCCATCCGAAGGATTTCCTTTTGTGGTTCTGGCATGATGGAATTTGGCTGCGTCCGAACATCCTCAGCACTCGACGACTCCTTGGACTTGGACTTGGTCAATGAGGATTTGGATCTTGATGATCTCCCCTTTAATGAACCTTGACCTTGACTTTGACTTTGACCTTTAATGCAGTTGTTGTTCGGAACCGGAACCGGAACCGGAACGGGATCATCATAGAAATTCTGAGCGATGATCCGGAGGAGATCTGACATGGGAACGGGACCTTCAATGGACACTATGAAATTTCCGGGTCGATAGTACCGAGCATGCCATTTTCGAAGGGCTTCAAAAACCCCGGGTTTATTCAGTGTGTCAAAGTCGCCACAAGCATACTGTCCCAATGGATGATGCTCAGTGGCGAGAGAGCAGAGGAGATCATGACATCGGATCGAGTCATAGGATTGACGAATGCAACTCTCCGAGTCCACGATGGCAATTTCACTCTGAATGATGTCCTCTTGGAGGAGTGGAGCGCTCATCATGTCCGAAAATATGGTGACGACGGACGCGAGAGTCTGAAGGGACTCAACATGAGCATAGTAGACCGTCCGATCCCGCTCGGTGGATGCATTCACGATGCTACAACATTCAAAGAGGATGTTACTGGAGTTGACAAATTTTTTGGTCCCTTCAAAAACACAATGTTCTGCTAGATGAGCCATTCCTGGGTACTCTGATGGATCATGAATTGCACCGGCCATCACACAAATACTCACACCAAATTGTGGTCCGGATGATGAAGCGTCATAATTGGATGAACCAGGTGCCCCAACTTTTGAGGACTTTGATGATCGGAAATTCTTTGGATCCGTAGTAGTGGAAATTGAAAAAATTGAATTGGATTTTAATAGTTTTGAGGTGGGAGAACTAAAGTCAGCGAATCGAAAACCTGGACCAGCAATAGATGGATTTGAATTTGAATTTGAAACACAATCACTCGTCTCCGGTTTTTTATCCTTGGGCAACCAGTCCTCATCTTTATCGGTATCTGAGTCAAATCCCGGGACATCCTTATCCGTGATGATGTCCACAGACGTAGTCCAAGGGAAGGAGGCAACTTTCTCCAGGAGAGTCATCGCGTCCGGATCCTTCCCCAAATTCTGATGCATCTGCAGGAATTTCTCGTTGAATTCGTGGACGGTGGGGTGACAGTGTGTTTTGGGGTGTGGAGGGAGAGAGAGATCCATCTCCATTGTATTTTGTTTGGAGATGAGAAGGGCTTTAATGCCATTAGGGAAACGAATGATTTGGTAATTGTTGGTGTCCATCGGGGATTTTATGAGGTCCATCCATTGGTAGCGAGCAATGAACGTACCATTTGAACTGAATAATTCATTTGAATTACCCGCGTCAATATTTTTGTCCTTGTCTTTGTCTTTGTCGTCCTCTTCATTTTCTTCTCCCAGTTTTTCCTTCGTCTTCTTCTTCTTCGAATCCCCTTTTCCTTTTCCATCCGAAGATTTCCCTTGGGAAGCCGAATTATTTCGTTTGGATTTTGATCGAGACTTGATATTGGATTTATATTTCGATCTGGTTCTTTTCGACTTGGGTTTTAATTTTGATTTCCGTTTGGGCTTACAAATCCTCGAGATGCTACGTGAATTCCCAATCCCAAATGCTTTTGTTTCCTCTCCAGCAGGATGAGGATTCTCAATCTTTTCCCTTGAATTCCTCCGGAGCTTCTCATGACATTTCCCTAATATATTCACATTCACATTCACACTTTTCCTCTTAGATCTCAATTCATTCGTGTCCACATTGTCTGCCTCATCTGGAGCGTCTCTTTTAGTTGGACTCTTCAACTTTTTCGATTCATTCCGACAGTGACTTTGATTTGGGGTTCCAGATCGCCCATGAACTCTATTGTTTTTCCGACTTCCTTTCCTTTTGGAGCCCATCATGATCATCAATTCATCAAAATACAGCAGAGAACTCAAGTCAACATTTCCTGGAATCTGAATTATTTTGGAATTATTTGCAAAATCTCTTGTCGGAATTTATCTAAAGGAATCCAAGCTATAAAAAAATAGTAAGGATTTGACTGGGGAAAATGTTTAATAAGCCGAGAAAATCGTCTAATTTCCTAGGTGACGCGCCACTGTCATCGTTATTATGCACAATTTTCGTTACTTATCCAGTCAACAAGCAATCAATTACTTACCTGTGCACTACAAAGGATCAAAGGTGAAAAGGTAACGGAATTCTTCAATTTAAAATCTTCAAAACGCACGAAATTTGTGAATAATAAATTCAGTCAAAAAGGAATCGAAATCGTCAAATCCAAGAAAGAACAAAGTCAAAAGTATTGAGTTTTGACTTTACAACATAAAAATTGGACCTATTTTTAATAGAGCACTCTCTAAGCGATAAATACATAAAATGAGTGATTCTACTTCTATGGACGAGTCTTTGAGTTTGAGTATTTTGGAGTTGAAGCGTAATATAGACTAAAAGAAAATTTCTACGTAGCTTTGATCTTGAAATTGTAGAATCTTTTTTGGAAAATATTGTCAAAATAATTCCTTTTTTTTTTGTACAAAAATGTTCATTGTTATATCATTGCTGTTGTTGTTTAGCTGTAAACTGGAATGGGAACAAGTCGGATCGTGACAGTTCGAGTCCAATGCAGACGGATGAGGAAAAGGGGAAAATGAACGATTCTAATCATTTTGATGCTCGAGGGAATCCTCCAACTCCATCAAGATCCCCATCTCAATCTCCATCATCAACGCCTACATCAAAATTCAATTCCAGTCGAATGTCCATCAATTCCTCGCCATCCTCGTCTTTCTCTCAAGCTGCTGGAGAAAATGTGACGGTGACGGATCCACTGGAAATGTCCGAGGTAAAATAATTAAAGGCCTTAAACTTTTACAAACAAGAAACTTAAAAAAAAAAAAAGCCCTTAATATATTTTCACACACACAAATATACACATTCGTCTGTTAAGTTCAAAAACGTACTATAATTTTTTTCCTTAATTTCGTTTGACCGGGTTTGACCTGTTCTGGAGGTCAAAGTATTAGAGATGGAGCTTTGGGTCAAGCGACATTATTGTTCGTCATGACCTGCTCTACAATAATGTCGCTTAACCCAAAGCTCCATCTCTAATACTTTGACCTCCAGAGCAGGTCAACCCCGGTCAAACGAAATTAAGGAAAATAATTGTAGTGCGTTTTTTGAACTTAACAGACGATAAACTTATGATTTAATGTAGATTCTGGAGAATTTGTTCAAATTTGCCGAGTTGAGTGACATCAAAAATTTCCGTTTCGTCTCTCGCATATGGAATCAAGAAGCTTGTCGAGCCCTCCAAAAATTCTCATACGTGTATTTGCGAGAGAGTGAAAAGTATGAAGATGAGCTGGAGCATTTCCTTCATCTCCTCGAATCCAAAAGGAATCCGGACCGAGCATGTGACGATTTATCCCCGAGAGCCGTACAAGAACAATCCCTCCTCCTCAACATGCCATCCCCATTCCGAAAATACTATCTCAAAGCCAATCTCTTTGCGAGTAAAAATATTGAGAAAATCCTTGGGGATCCAGATATTCAAATTTTCCGCTTGAGACTCACCACCGCCCCCCAAACACTATCCCTCAATGATGATCAAACCTTCCAAAAGAATCTGCATCGGATCCTGGTACAAAATGGTCCTTGGCTCGTCCGATTCAGTCTCACGCTCAAGGAAGGTTTTAATCCGAATTGGGAACCAAGGAAACAATATGAGAACACTTTGATGGATGAATCAGACTTGGAGAAATGCAAAGACATTGAGAAATCCAAGGAAAAACTAGTATTTCCTGCCCTCAAGGAATTTGAATTTGAAGAAATGGATTTGACCCGGAAATCCTCGAGTCTACATTTCCTTTTGAATGTTCTGAATGGGGCTCCGAACCTTAAACGATTTTATCCATTTTCCACAGATGATGATCTCCTCATTGGTCTTTTCAAAGGGGTTCCAGCTACTTTGGCTCAAATTGAAGAATTCCACTTAAAATTCTTCTCAGACAAACTCCTTCAGTGTCTCACTTTTGAAGTGAATTGGCCCAAATTGACATATCTCAATATTGATGATCGACATCGGACGGAGAATGAAAATGAATTCACTTCCGAATCCCTTCAACGACTCATTCGAAATTTTGCGGACTCCTTGGAGGATTTAAGCATATACTGGCCCAGTAGTACACCAGATAATTCCTTTCCCATTTGCCCAAGGCTCAAACGATTATGTATTGAGGGGTATAATGGGAGTTTGGGGAATTTAAATCAAGTCCGTCTCCCAGCTCTCAAACATATCATCATCTATGATATTGAAGTCACCGAGTCCGTTTTGGAACCACATCCCGCCGTCGTCAGTCTAGAACTTGCATGTGATTTCCGGAATGAACCTTTTGACTGGGAAATTGATGAAGAAAATACTTATTTCATTGAGTATGTGAGTGTTCAGTATCCACATTTGGAGGCTCTCTATTTAACTTGCTCGATTAGCTCAGAAATGATCCGGACCATCATTCGATGCTTACCGCAGTTGGAAGTGTTGGATATCATTACAGAGAGTGGACTCTCGGAAATTGTTTTCACTGGGATCAATAAACATACACTTCAGAGGGCCATTGAAGTGGATCATTTGGACATGGAAGGCGTGGCCAAATTGAGTAGAACCAGCTCGCTCATGGACTTGACGAGTAATTTTTATGTTACACATAATAATTTTATTCAGTGATGGGTGAGCTTTTTGTCTTTGTCTTTTTGTCAAAATGTCCACGTGAATTATAATTGACCCAATATATATTCGGATCCAATTTTGTACAGAACTGAAAACCTTGTCCTTATTGGGATTTGATCGGGATAGTGTTCGGAGTATTGGCATCACAAATAATGGAATCACGTATGGACTGTCCAAAATACCAGATTTGAACTATCTCCGTATAAACTGGGTATTTAAAAAAACTAATATACTTCAGATAATTATAAAGTTGTAAAGTATTTTAATTTTTAACCACAAGTTAACGTGAAATCTGCAAATTCCAAATTCAATGGGAAAATATATAGACGACAGAGCTCTCGCCAACGATTGTCGCATCCAGTCTGTCCCACGTGACCAAGCTTGTGATCAATAATTCGGATTTTAAACCGACAGAGCAATTAATGCAGCTTTGGGATCTTTTGCCACTATCAATCGTGTTTGAGCCGTCATCCCCCTACTTCAAATAAATCCTTTATTAGTAAATCCTCCGGAAAATGGCTTCATCCACACACGAAAAGGAAGAACAATTCGATATTCGCTATATATAGTTTTTGGATGTATATAGATTTCAAGCTTGAGATTTCCAGCTTGTGCCAAAACGATGGAAAATAGATAGAAATCCATTAAATCTAAACCTAAATTTAAGTCTATCAAATCAAGATTTTTGTAGCGCTTATATAGCAAGGAAGATTTTTTTTTTATATGATGAATTGATTTTTGATTTTTTGATCTTGTCCCGCAATCTGTGTACGCCAATTTTTTACATTTCCATTATATGACGACATAAAATATATATGCCATCCAAGAATTTGTACTTTAACGTTACAATTTCCCACAGTTGAATAAAATAAATAAAAGTATAAAATTTCGACAAGCGATTCGTATTTCATTTAAAAGTAAAAGTACCGTATTTTTCCAAATAGAACCCCCCACCTCCAAATACAACTTCCCTCCAAATAGAACCCCGGGAGGTTCTATTTGGTAATATACGGTAGTATAGTAATTCATCAATCTCTGCCACTGCCATATTTACTTTAAAAGAAAAACCATAGATTTTAATTGATTTGGGTTTGTTGCATTTCGACGCCGTTTAGAGGACCTGAGGGCAAAAGTTTACCACGACTTTGTGGTTGATCGTAACACAAAAGCCTAACGCAGATGAGAAATTCTGTGGAAGGGGTGTTTCAGAGCGTGTGACTCACGCAGTTATATAACAGCGTTTGAATTCTGACTTTCAAAGTTTCAAATGGCGACATTGAATTTGAAAGTTTCTCACAATATTATGGCGTCATTCTTTCATTTTAAATGTAATAAATGGGACAATGCAATTGAAAAATGCACACACAGAGTAATAAAAAAACATTACATTCAATCATTTGGATGGTGACAAGTCCTCATAAAAGCACACACGACGAACTATATATATACGAACAATGAAAACCACAATGTCAATTATTATCGTCTCGAAGTTGATTAAACTCTGTGTCTCAAAGTTCCCTCTTCAAATTCAAAAGCACAATCCACAGGCAACAAAACTGTGGGGTGGGATTTCACTGAGAAATGGCTGCCCCAACTCCACACGAACTCATTCTTCTTCTTCGGGTAAAATCCTATATAAAATCGTAAAATTCACAAGTGAAATTTCGAGAAAAACAAAAACGCAAACATTGATTCGAGTTGAAAAACAAATATTGTTTAATTTTTCAGTTTCGTGAGCATCTGGAGGATTTAAAACTCGACGATGAGAAAAATACCGACTCGTATTTGATTCGTTGGTTGAGAGCAGCCAAAGATTACAATTTAATACACGCCGAGCATCATTTGCGTCAAGTAACAACAACAATAACAGCAAATCCAACACAATTTTTGACTTGACCATTGAGAAAATCCATTATGTATTCTTATTATATCATTGTTTATCTTTCTATAGTCCTTAAAATGGCGGGAAGAGAATGACATTGACTCGATTTTATCCTGGAAACCGGCAGAGAGCATCCAGAGAAATAATGTTTCATTCGAACTCCTCGGTTTTGACAATGAAAACTCACCTAGTATATACGTTCTTTACCAACTGTCTGAACACTATTAATATATTAACCCTTTTTATTTTTAAGAGATTGAATTCACACACCTTCACAGTAATTTAATTTCCGAATTTCCTCATGCACACACACACACAGTTATGGCTCTACCCATTGGTCAGTTTGATCTAAAAAAACTCATGCAAGAAGGTGCAAAGGAAGAGTATTTAAAGTTCATGCATCAGTTTTTCGAGACGGCGGCTTCTGCAATGACGGGCAAAGTGACGAGTGTTGGCAAAGATGTCACTCAAATCGTTTTCATCATGGACATGAAAGGCCTTTCCATGCGAAAACTCGACGGCGGTATATCAAAATTCCTGAAAATCCAAACCTTGTTTCCCCAACTTCTTTTATCATTTTTGAAAATTGAGAAATTCCATTTATTGAAATCCTGATAAATGATTGTATTTTTTTTTTGACTTGTTCCATTCCGATTATATATATAGCACTTCTTCAATTAACAATGAAATCCTACGAGATGAATTATCCAGAGACTACAAAGTCAACGTTCATCATCAACAGTAAGTTTCATACATTATTTAAACTATAACTTTCAACTCCTTTTCATTTTTAATGCTAGTCGGATTCTTGATAAAAAAAACTCTGTGTCCACACTGTAAATGGGGTTGTGAATAAGAAAACACGCCGGAGACGTATTTTCACTTTATTGCATATTAATATGCAGAGAGACATGGGCTATTTTATACAACAAGTTAGAGAGAATTGAGAGAGAACTCCCACAACGAGTTTAATCTTCGTCCAATAAATCTGGATCCACCTACGCTCAAAGCAGAGGAGCATGCAGATTTGAAGATTGCTTGCCCACCGAATTCTATACGCAGCGCACAGACCACAGAAGAATTTTTTTACAAAGTATCTGTATATACGATATCAAAGCAAAGTATTCATATTTCACAGGGGACTTTTTTCTAAACATTCCCAAGAGCCTTTAAACACACATATACCGTAAAACTTGAATTAAACGCCTATAGGCTAGTGTCTACAATTCTTGAAATTGTCCAAAAATCAAGGATAACTCGACAATAGCCTTACGGTAAATGGCTTAGACTACAGATAAAACCAAAAACCAACGACAAAAACTAGGCTAATAATTGATGTATAGGTTTGTAATCTGGAGTAGGTTGTTAATTCAAGTTTTACGGTACACATCTGTACCTATAGTCTAAACTTCTCACT